>JBBPKM010000857.1:0-11532 GCA_038089255.1 Austroboletus rostrupii | reverse complement strand
GGTCGTCGTAGCGGGTCAGAAAGTCGCGTGCGACGGCATATGGGTCCGCGGTGATGTCGACGGAAGCTGCGGAGACAAGGGGGACGTCGAAGCGGGCGTGGGGGAGGTCAGGACCGAAACCGAGCGACTTTCTGCGGAGCGGCGGGGGGGCGGTGTGGGCGAGGGCATGTGCGGCGAGGCCGGCGAGCGCAAGGGTGACTGTAGTCAGGCCGCGCATGGTCGAGGACAAGAGCGACACCGGTCTGCCGACCACCCCCATCGCCTTTATAAGGCAATCCAACACCGCCGACTCTGATTGGTCGCCGTCCCTTGTGTGACTTCCCGCTTATCGTCTTATCTCCTAGTGGGTTCCGTTGTCGGTGTCTGCACCAGATGGCGTGCTTCAGCGTCACCGCCACGCTCATGAATGATCGTATCTTTTTCCAATCGACACCTTGGTAACCTGACTCGTGCGAGGACCCAACAGCGATCTTTGCTGTGACGTGTCATTTGTACCCTGCCAGCAAGGCGGATTCTGCGGTAAAAATGCAAGTGCACATCTCTTGTTATCAGGTCAGTGTTATCGCCGTAACACTTTGCCTGCAGGCGACTCATCTGGCACACCCAAAATATATCGATATCGCATTCGTTCACAGCCACCACTTCCGTCAAGAAGCTCGCAAGTATCACATGTTTTTCCTCCATCATCCCATGTACATAAATGGTCTTGTCTGTTCATACAGTCTTCCCCGCAAGTGTAATTAAGTCGACCTCAGGTACGCATCACCAAATCTCAGCCATACCACAACGGGACATCTCCGCTCGCATGACCAATCTCGATCGAGGCATGTCAAGCGTCTCAGCCTGATCGAGCGCCACTGCGCCCCACTGACAGAGTCTCACGAGACAAGGTGACACAGGCAGCACATACATCGTCTTCAAACTTGGCGCTCTGTCGTTCCGTCGCTGATATCACCTATTAGGGTGGTGTCAGCCTGGACTCGAGTCGGCAAGCAAAGGCCCACGCACGCAGTCACATCCACTGGCGGGTAGACCCCGCAGCGTCAGGTCTTCTCGGTGTATCACCTACGGTTTGCCGACGACGACGCGATAGACTAGCACCACCTTTATGCTTGAACTAGGATCCTGGGCGTCCACACCACATTGGTCGACCTTGTAAGTTACAAATGAGTTCCAAGTGCCGTCGCATCGGGCAGAACGGTGCTTGGTCAGAAGACGATGGGTGGTATAGATGCCAGCACCAAGTATCAGGCCCATTCTCGAGCAGTCCAGAAAAATAAAACGTCACATCTTCAAACCTCAAGGGAAAGGTTCAATGCGGACATTTCAACTCGGGCGCTGAATCAGCAGCAGACCGCCAAAATGCAACGGAGAAAAACCGAAAGTCCGGAAGCTTTGGAATATACAGAGTGCTAGCAGTAATTTAAAAAGGCTGCCGATCTCCTGAAGAAGGCGGAATATATGAGATGGATGCCCGTTGGTGGGACTTGGACGGGCTGCACACTACAATCAACCGTCTTCAAATGCATAGTATTTATGGAAGAAGAACACGTAAAATGGTGCCCAGGTCAGCGCAACATGCCACGCACTGGTTCCATGTGCATGTTCTCGCCTGATGTTGGGTCAGGCTGCCTAGAAGATGTGTTATTTCATTGCATCAGCACGGTTGAAGCTCAGAATGAGGCAGTGAAACTTGCTTTTAAGTGTGGGGAGATGGATCAAGAATGTAGGATGGCAAGGCTTCAGAGCATTTCATGTCAAAACTGTATATACCCATCAAGGTAGATTGATCCCTCGATAACAATAACGTTCCAAAATCCCGCAAATTGCTACATCAGAATGACCATGAGGGTAATAACATACAAACACCTTATGTGAATATTGCACCAAAACTGGGTCTGGTACACAGGGCGACAGGCCTGAGAATTGCTACGGTATAATTTCCTAAGAATTCGTCAAAGTCACGATGTGCGGTATATGCATATTCGATCTCGCTGCGCCGGCCTGGTCATCATATCGTTGACGATGTCAATATTGAATCTGAAAGATGAGCGCTCGCATCGATGAGAACTCAGGCCAATTGAAATCGATTAACTCGCCGAGCATCAGGTCGGATCCAGAAAGTCCAGAGAACCGCAACAACTTCGATATTCAATCCATACGCAACACAACATTCGCAATGTCACCTCTAAACCCCTTACTTCCCACCACCGCGGACGGCGCAGCAAACGACATGTTAGCCTGCGTGAGGTAGTCACCCCATATGTTCAGCGTGGTCTGATACCAATACGTCCCAGCCTGGTCATCCTCTTGCACGACGGTCGCGAACGTGTATTCCCTCGTCGCCCGAATAGTCACGTTCGACCAAACATCTGGCTTCAATCGAAATTCAGATGGAAGCGGGTAATATTCCGAATTAGAGGAAAACGTCAGAGAAGAAGCGTACAGCAAGGAGTCTCGCCCCCTGAATAGCTCTGCGACGGTGATGTCCCCGGTCGTTTGCACGTCAGCAGCCAAGGGTCGGACGCTAAAAGAGAATGTGTAGGGCGGTCCGACGGAATCCACGCCGGTGTAAAACGGAAAGGAAGTAAAGCGCTCGAACGCGAACACGATGTCACCCGATTTCTTTCCAGGCACACCACGATTCAGGTTTTGTCCCGGCGCGCGGGCATTCAGCGGAGGATAAGCAGCTTCGAACTGGCCGATGGATAGTTCCGACGAGCGGATCCCAGACCCAGCCCACGTTTTTTCTGCGAACACAGCAAGCGACTGTGACAGCTGGTAATATGTCTCAAGCGGCGTTGTGGCATTTGGCCCCCAGTCATTCCAAAGTGCGAAGATAGCACCCCTGAGTCCCTTGTTATCGTAGGCAGTGTTGTTTTCAGGATCGCTCGCAGTGAAGATGTTAGGTGCCCATCCACCGCCTTCAGCGTTAGCACCAGAGAAGAGGAGAGAAACATTTAGCGTTTGAGGGAAGCCACCTTCCGCGGGAATCTTTCCTTCCAGGTAAAGAAAGGCCTGTTCAGAATTGATGACGCGATAGCCAGATTCTAACAGGTGAAGAGGAACCGAGGCCGACGGAAAGTCCCAATGTTGTATCGTCACGTTCGTCGAGATAGAACGCGTGCTGCTCGGTTCGTATGTGCCCCAGGCACGAATACTCTTTCCACTAATTCCTCCAATGTAAGACGACATCTCATTGACAAATGAAACATATTCATTGGCGAACGAGGATGAGTATTCATCAGCACCGATTGAAACCTCGGGAGACGAAAACCAAGGAATAAATTCCGACCAGATAGACTGAATCGTGGGTATAGTTTCGGGATAGCTCAGGTTGAGGGAATCAGGCGTCCCATTCAGCATCAGTTGTGGATGCCACTGTGATATTACAAGAGAATGACCAGGGGTATCGATTTCAGGCACAATGGTCACACCACGTTGTGCGCAAAGTGACTGCAAACGAGCAAAGCTAGTAAAACTCCACGATTCGTTACGACGCGGGACGAGACCAGCGATCGGCGAATCCAAAGGTGGTTTGAATCGGAACCCCGAGTACAGCGAACGCCAACCAGGTCCGTTGAGTAGCGAAGGTATCCAGATGTCATCCGAGGCGTGGATATGGAACTCGTTGACCTTGAAAAAGGACGCGTAGGTGCATATTTCGGCTGAGAACGTGTATCAAAAACCGTGTTAGTTTTCAAAAAGAGGTGCTCACCAAGGAATTCGGCAGTATACCAATGGCGCCCAGCATCCAGCATGAAACCTCGTATTTCCCAGCCAGGGCTATCGGTCCCGTTGCCAGCTGGGATTGTGTACGTTCCATCGTGTCCTTGCTCGGATAACACAAGCTGCTGCAACAGCGTCCTTGTTCCCCACCATGCACCAATTGACCCTGAGCCACATATAACATACGACGAATTTGAGATAAAGAAGTCATACGCTTCAGGCGTAGGGCCGCCTGAGTAAAGTGTGTGGTTGTGCGAGGAACCGAGCGTGAGGACTATGACTGAATCGCCCCCGCGGAAGTTTTGACTTGACGAAGTAACTTGGACTGGAGGGAGCGAAAACGACGTCAGCTGCATCAAATCGGATCGAAAAGTCTCCGCAAAGTCGAGCAGGGTGGGTCCGTCGAGCCGAGAGTCGCGGTTCGAGGCATAAGTCCCATTGATAAATATATGTGTTTTGGCGTTGAAAATAAACGGCCTTGCAAGGTCGTCGGGATAAAATGACTGTATGGATGGAATCTGAGGGTAAAGGGCAGCCGCATGGGCGCCAATCGCAAACAAGGAACCGACAAGGAACCTAGGATTTAGTCCCATTGCAGACAGGCGCAGCGCTTGAACTTTGAAGCACCCTGGCTGGTCTTGAAACCGCATGGCTTGAAGCCTGTTTCACGATTAACCATATAGCTCCGTTTTCTAGGTGGGAATCTTTGACAAAGGGGCCGGACGGAAGGTTTGCAGGGCAGAGTGTACATCGAATTGGTCGTGTCCGCGTAGCTTTGTGACTCAAGTACTCAAGTACTCAACCACGAAATCCTATGATACGCTGCAGTGAGTTGGAGTGAGAAGACGACACAATATGTATTACACAACAGAACTGATGGACTGAATAAGTCTGAGAAGTACATATACAGTGCGCAAATACATTTGAGTTGCACAGCTTGGTGACTCCCGCTCCGAGCTCACTGTCCCGACGTTCGCTTGTGTTTGTGAATTTGCCCATTCTGTCAACGGCAGTGCTCAGCACTTCACCCTTCAACCCGAGAAATGGCCGCCTACAATCATTATAACATCGAGCTTCCCTTTTGTTGGGGTCAAAGCACTAATGTCTTCGAGTGGGTTGCCATCAACGAGGATAAGGTCAGCGTAGTAACCTGGCTGAACTTTGCCCAGTTCATGGGGATGCTGCATGATCTCACCCCCTAGCGCGGTAGCGGATAGAATTGCCTCCATGGGTGTGAAACCAAGAAGGTTGACGAAGAGCTCAAGGTCCTGATAGGAACTAGGAAGGAAAAGTGTTAACTTCTTTCTACCTCACCTAGCACATCATACGGACCCATGAGGTGTCCACGCAAATCTAATAGAATGTTCGTTGGACTGATTTTATCAATTGTAAAAAAAATTACCCATAGTCACCACCCGGAAGAATCTTGATGCCACGTTTCTTCATCTCCTTCATCGCTGGAATGCATATATCTAGCTCTCGCTTGTACTTTTGAGCGAAGGATTTCCTAAAGCCGACTGAGACAAAGATGAATTCATGTTAACAAAACGAAACTTGATACGTGTATAGTCATACATTGCTCTTTCTCGGCGACCAACCAGGACGAATAAAGAATGTTTAAAGCGGGAGCGACATAGACTCGGTTCTTCTGCGCTTCCAGAGCATCCATAGATTCGTCCGAGATGAATGCTGCATAACCTTAGCGCCAGAAGGCCCGTTTAAAAGAGAAAACTTACAGCAGTGGTACAGAACATCGACACCATATTGAAGGCACTGACGGATCGCGGTATCAGAACGACAATGAGAACAAACTCGGATGCCTTTGGCATGAGCTGCTTCAACACCAGCAGCGACAAGCTTGTCAGGGAAAGTGGTATCTTCGGCACGAAGATTTTCCAGGATCTCATCACCACTCATGGATAGTTTGATCTATGGAGTGGTTGTCATTAAAGGAAAAATAGGGAACATAAGAGTGCAAACGTTGTTGACCCCTGCATCAGCAAACGAGTTGACATACTTGATGATATCTTCAGGGCTGTCGACGTATGAGGTGATGCCTTCACATAAAGCGCCTCCACGGGGCGCCATCTAGTGGGTTGAACAGACCATCTCTTAGTAACTAGACTAAACACACCTCCTGAGCACAAGCAAGATAGCGAGGGCCGGGAATGTCACCAGCTTGGATGGCGTTGCGGAGAGCAAGATCCATACGTGGTTTAGCTGAAGCCGCACCCACTGGAGATATATTGTTACCCTCCAAATAAGCCTGCTGCAAAACGACGACGTACAGCACATTGTATAACCACTGTCTAAGAATTGTCTGGCACTACGCGAAGCCAGAAGTATGTGGTCTTCAATAGGCATAGCGGTGATGTCATCAAGGGAAGTTGAATTGATGAATGTCGCGTGTGCATGGGAGTCGCAAAGGCCACTCATAAGCGTGCGACCTCTACCCTCGATGACAAAGGCATCCTGCAGCGTCTCAGGTGCGAGCTGACTGCCGACGCTGACAATACGCTTTCCTTTGACGAGGACATCCCCCCGATACGGTGCTGCCCCAGTGGAATCGAGGATATTTACATCAATAAATGCAACGATCGTGTCGTCACTGCTTGATCGGATTTCCACGCTGGGAACCTTGAGGTTAGGGATTGTTTTGGTCTGATCGACAATCAGCCGGTAAATTGATCTACTGGCAGATTGCTACGGTTTTACCAAATCGGTTCCACGAAAGTAAGGACGAAGGGGATCCCACGGCTCTCCCAGTCCATTGGTATTCACAGTCTGGAAGTTCTTCTGGGGTTCGTCGGATGCGATTATCCTACGTGATATAGGGATCGTGAGAGAATGCCTCGGGAATCACACCTACCATCGGGGGGGCACCCATGTGCTAGACGCGGGGATGGTTGCAGGATCCCAGCTGAATAAAAGCGCCCATCAGACAACATTAATTGGCATCATAGCGCTGGTTTTCCTACTTATAGTCTGACGGAGGTGGACGCTGAACATCAGGAGCAGCCATGGGCGTGTAGAGGCAAGCAGAAACGGGCGCACCCCATATCTATCATAGTGATGGCCATTCTTGCGGCAACAAACAGAGATAAATACGTGCTCGACATGTACTCTCCGCCACCAGTGTTCCGCTCGCCGTCGCCATCGTTCTCGTCCTCGTCTCTCAAGAACGACGACGACTCGTCCGAGAGCGAGTTCGGTTTCCCGCCCGCATCCGCCCCCGACGACGCCGCTGGCTCTCCTGGACCGTCTTCTGCAGCACCCACCGCAGAGCAAGTCGCCGACACCGTGACGTGTCTCTGGGACGACTGCGGCGTCGTATTCACCCACCTTCCTACCCTCATCGAGCACATTCACTCCAGTATGACTTTCCTCTCTCTCTCCCCGCAAGCATAACACGCATGTCTAGTTCACATCGGCGTTCACAAGTCAAACTACACCTGCGAATGGGCGACCTGCAACCGCCGTGGACTCGCACAGACATCCCGTTTTGCGCTTATTTCTCACATACGTTCGCACACGGGGGAGAAGCCGTTCATATGTTCTCGACCAGGCAAGAGATTGTGCCTGGCGTCATTGGCCTCACCGGTTGATTCTTAGACAGAATGTGACAAGTCGTTTACTCGCTCGGATGCCCTTGCAAAGCATATGCGTCTTCAGCACAATATGCCTCCGCCCCCGTCTGGCCGAGGTGGATCCCGGAAACGCAAGCGCGGAGACTCGCCTCAGTCGGGTACTCCAAACGCGCAACCGACTGAGCCACCCTCTGCCTTCAACACATTCAAGGTCGAACCTAAATCGCCTTCTGAGGCAGGTGCACTGGGGACCGACTACTTTGACAACCCCCTCCCCCAGCCCGAAGAGCACATCGACGATGCGACGGAAGACGAGGACGAGGAGGACGGGTTGCCTCCTCATCTCCTTCGGCTCATGGACCCTCAAACCGGGCTCGTGCTTGGACGTTCGCCAGCACTCGTCAAGTATGTAATCCAGAAGGCAAAGATGCGATATGCACTGGAAACCCATGCTGCACTCATAGAAGAACTGAGGTGAATCGACATGTTGTCCTTGTTCTCCACTACTAATTGGGCGTATACGCAGAGTGGTGCGTGCTCAAGCAGGGGAAGAAAAGGTAAAGAAAGAAGCCATGCTTGATGACCTTATCAAGACCATGTTTGGGTAAGTGTCTGCAACAAATTGTTCCATTAACGCCTAATTCTCTTTCAGCGACGAAGCCGCAGCACCTCTTATGCTGACAGCCCCGGCTTCTCGACATCCTCCTGGTTACTCACGACAGGCATATGCGCAACAGTCACAGCCACCTCCACCCTTCCACCAGCCCCACCAATCGCAATATGCACCAGCACCGTACCCTCATCCTCCATAGAGATTTTTGTTAGTTCCAAGTACCGTGATGTCATTTACCGTTGTCTGTTCGTATACCTACATGTAACCTCCAGTTGATGAAGATGCTTCGAAAAACCAGAGTGATAGATGCTAGTTGCCTCCGCCTATTTTCACATAGGTGCGCCCTCTACATATGCATACCACACTAGAATTTGCTATTGCGCGCGGAATCGGCCCAATATTGACAGGAACTGATAATCGCCAGAAGAGGTTCCTGACTGTCCGACTGACGTATTTCCTTCACGGTACGTACTCCTAGTATTGACAGGAAAGAATTGATGCATCAAGTGCCACTCCAGGGTTAGCCTTATTCGTGCCATCGAGTCCTAGTCAAACCTAGTAGCAGCAGACGATACGCTGCTCAAATAACTTCTAAGCATGTTTCACTCATCACTCCATCATGAGGTCAGCGACCCGACTCCTGTTTGACCCCGACGATCGACCGCTACAAGTCGGACCACCGCATGTTACTTCACCTGGCACGAAAGTAGAATATATGGACCTATCGAATGCAAGATCATGGTGTCGTAACTGAAAATTCGAAAGAACTGTCAAGTCGACAGTCGAATTTAAAAGGAACCTTTCAGGCGAATTCGGGCGACAGTTCGATCACCATGAGGCTCACCCCTATTCCGATTCGTGGAATCGCGAAGGTTAAACCAGCTCGCCCCCCTCTGTATGATCTTTTCAACTGTAACCATGTCCTCTGGAATCGAAGAGTATGACCCCAAATCGAACAAACCATTCCACCGCCCGGGAGTGGACCCAACGCATCTGCCACCCGAGACCTTGAGTGGCCATGGCTTTGCAGATTACTCTCCCAAGACAGCTGCAACCGTTTCTGGTCCTCAAATGCGCCCTTCTTTGGATGCGCTCTTTTACCCCCCTCCTCTTCCTCCTTCCGTATACTCCCCGCGGACCTTCCCTGGAATCGACCAGTCCTCCACAGAGGCACTTATTAAGGTCCTCTCGGAGAACCATGTGCTTTGGCATATATTTTTCAACTACAAGGGCTTCCACAAGTATGTCAAAGATCAAACAGTGCCGGTCTCCATCTTTGACATCCCTCGCAGTCATGTTGTACACCACATGTTTGCGATCTGGGCTCTCGGTGCTCCTGGTCCTGTTATCGAGGCTGCATATGCCACACATCGCGAGTATCAACGTCCAGCATTCACGGCTCCCGCGTCGATCAATAATCACAATTTTTACAGGCATCTGGGCGACGAACGGTACGTGTCTGACTGATCTCTCGCGGATTCAGGTATTGATAGCCTCTTCCCAGCTATTATGCTAGTTTTCTCGATTACTTCACGTCGCAACTCCTTCAGAAAGGTTTGAAAGATTGTCTCGAAGAATATATTTTCGCCATTGCGGCCAACTTTGGATCTACCTTCCCTGAAATGTTATCGCGTTTTGTAGAAGGTCTTCTCCATCCCTTGATTCATGTCGGATATGGTGCAGAATTCAATTCGGTTGGTGTCAGCGCCGAAGGTACGTGTGCGAACTGATATCTATCATGATACTTGACGTGTCTGGAAGGCTTGGCAATGACCGCAGTCCAGTCTTCCAACTCGGACTTGCTTCCAAGAGCCTGGTTTCCAGATGTGGTCTGCAGTGTCAGAGGGAGGGACGCCAATCGCTCAGCGCTATTTATTATTGCGCTTGTTTCATGTGATCCTCGCTTCTCTCATCTCAAACCTACGGACGAGCATACAATGTATACGAAAATCCTCACGGAGCATGGTACTGTCATCCACGACTACGTCAACATGTGGAAGTTTGACGTCTCTACCGAGGAGGGTTTAGCTGATGCGATCGAGGAGCTCTCCTGGGCGAACGTTCTCATTTACGGCGTCGGCGGTTCCTCTTCCAACAAGGCATTTAACGGCGACTTTTTTCTGATGCATCTAGTGACGTCGTCGATCTTCCTTCCATCGCTATTGGCGCATATCGACAAGTTCTCTTCCAGGCGCCTTTTATTGATGGCTTATTTCACCGCCTCCATCTCGCACTACATCGCCAGGGGGCGTCCTCAACTCGACATCCGGTCGTTCTACAAAAGCACGGAGAACCTGTTGCACAAAGTTCCGGGCCAGACTACTAAACCGGCTTTGCATACACTTCCTTCGCCCAACTCTCCGTTAGCCCAGACCCCGGACGCGTGGTACCCGATGATCCAGACAACCATCGTGCATCCCAATGAACATCTTTGCAAGGCCCAACGTGCGCTAGCGCACCATGCGTCGTTGTACGGTGCGCGGAAGAGTGGTTGGTGCGTGCCATCGGAGGATAGGACGGTCACTGCTGCCCAAGTGGCGAGGGAAGAAGAAGCGGAAGACAAGGTTGGGTTGCGCGAGTTGGATGGTACGTTGTTTGTGCGCGTGGCGGTGCTGACGCAGAATAAACTGGGGTGGATGCGGGAGGGAGAACCGGCAGGAGAGTGGGACACCGAGGGGTTCTTTGACTGATCTGATGGTTGTATTTGTAGGACTCGCCGTGTGACTTGAGTCGAAGTATAGGCCTAGCATTCATCTGAGATTACATATCTTGGTGTTAGAACCCAGAGAGCTGGGGAGACCACTAATCGATCCCCAGTGTTCAATGAGACGAGAAAATATTTGAAACTAAGGAGGATATGTACATGATAAAGTCTTTAATATGCTACTGTATTTCCTTCCTAGTCCGCCTGCAGCGAAAGATAATAGTCGGAAGCAAAGATATGGCATTTGTCTGTTTGTCGGTGTAGGCACAGGATTCATTAGTAGTATAATTAATAGCTAGACTTGAACGTTGCGAACAGAAGCCGCTTGATGTGGCGCAAAACTGGTCACATCATGCCAACCTACTACAATCTAGCAGAGGTTTCCCGACACAACACTTACGCGTCCGTTTCTTACCTTTTCTCCCAAAATGCTCGCTCATCTTCCGCAGCTCTTGTTGGGTCATCATATCCAATAAGGTTTATGATGTTACAGACCTTCTATTCGTAAGTTCGGACCAGCTACCGTTCTCTTTCGCTTCAACTCTATTTCTAGGATCACCCCGGAGGCCCTCGAGTTATCCTGAACTTTGGCGGACAAGATGCTACCGCTGCTTATATACCGGTCCATCCTTCTGATGCACTTCAGAAACACATTGCTCCTGAAAAGCATCTTGGCGATCTCGACGAAATCTCTGTTCTCCAACTGAGGCAACCCATAGATGATCAGCAGATCCGGGCAAAGACAAGGGATGAGCTGAGAGTTGAAAAAGCTCTCGAAAGTAGACCTCCTCTCAGCCGAATAATAAATGTTCAGGACATGGAGGTATAGAATCCGAGAAACTTTTGCCCGTTTAATGATAGCGTTCTCAACAGGATGTGGCCAAAAACATTCTGCCAGT
>JBBPKM010000856.1:0-11536 GCA_038089255.1 Austroboletus rostrupii | reverse complement strand
CACCAAGTCCTATGCCGCAACCACAGGCAGGAAGAATCTTTGCTTTTCTGCCCCCAAATGTTAGTGCACCACCTGTACAAATGTCAATGACTACTGTCAAACCCACCGAACTCCGCTTAGGAGCCCCAGAAGATTTCAATGGGACCTATGCAAGGGCCCTCCCCTGGCTATGTTCCATACAGCTCTACCTGGCTGTCAATGATAAACTCACTACCTGGGCTGATACCTTTAGAGAATCAAAACTCACAGCAGGAACCTTTATGCTAGGGACCTGGGCCGATTTTGAAACAGAATTCCATGCCACATTCGAAAACGCAGATCTTAAAGGCGACTTGCTAGCCTGGCTGGCCCACGAATGCATCTATGAAAATAGGAATGGTGGCTATAACCCTGCTCTTCAAAAGTACATTGCCATGTTCCAAAGCAAAGTGGCATTAATAGGAATCACAGATGACCAAGTGCTCATCAATTATTTCACCTCTGATATTCCTGTCTCTTTAATGCGACGAATCCAAACTATGGAGAAGGTACCAGATAAAGTCAAAGAATGGTATGCCAAAGTGATGCACTTCGCTGGAGTCGAGGACAGAGCCCTGGAAATTGCCCACAAAAGAGGATGAGGAAGCACTACATTCACCCCCACTTTCCAAACTCAACACACTTCCATTCGCAATCCAAATGCTATGGATGTTGATGCAGTCACTATCAAAAAGCTGACACCAGAAGAAAGGGAATGATGCAGAAAGGAAGGGCTTTGTTTTTTATGCTGAAAGAAAGGACATTTGGTGAAAACATGCCCTAATAATATGCAGCCATGAGGACAGCCAGCTCCGCACACCATACGGAAGGTGGAAGAAGAAGTAAAAGCCAGTATCACGAAAATGCAGGACAATAAGACCATTGGTCAAATCAACTTGGGTTTTTAAAGAGGAGGACGCTCACTACGCATGTACCTCCCTTCTTAGATGTCTCATGTAATGCAGTACCAGCATTGATGAAAGCAATGCGCATCCCAGTTCAAATAATGATGCCCATCGACATGAACATCAAAGCCATCACAACCAACACCCAAGTAGATTCAGGTGCCCAAGTATCCTGCATCAACTGGGAATTTGCCTGCTCTAGAAACCTACCTTGTGCTCGCCTCCCAATACCAGTGACTATTCGTAATGTCGATGCTTCCACTAACAGCAACAGAACCATTAAATTCAAAACCATGTTGTTCATTAATGTTAACAGATATGTTCACTCTACTGAGTTCTATCTAATGAACTGCAGAAAAGAAACGATGATCCTTGGATTCCTGTGGCTCACGGCCACTAACCCAGAGATAGACTGGAAAAAATGAACACTACAAATTCCATAGGAATCTGATCAAATGGCGGATCTAGTAGCTGCATACGAACAAGAAAAACAGAGGAAGGGGGATCTATATGTATTACACCACCCCAGATATCTGACCCCACCTCTACAACACATAAATGTAGATGCCTTGATCAACGAGCATCTCTTTGGATATCTCAATTGAATGGAAGACAATGTCCTTTGCAGCACAATTTGTCTTGCAAGAGATATGGCACATCTGCAACCCCTCCACATACTATCCTGTACTGTTTTGGCCAACAGATGTTTCATCCCAAACCCTGCATTGACATGTGCGGCAATAACAACATCCACAGACCTAGCGATCCATGCAAAAAAGGAGGAAGTAACCCTACCACCTCAGTATGCTGTGTTTGCCAATGTCTTTTCTGATGAAGATACGCCTCTTCTACTATCACGGGATTGTGATCATGAAATAAATCTCACCAATATGTTTAAACCAAAGATTGGCAAATTGTACCCACTAACAATAGAGAAGAGAAAAACCCAGGATGAATTCCTCGACGAGAATCTCAAGTCAGGAAAGATACAACCTTCATCATCTTCTTAGGTGGCCCCCTTTTTCTTTGTAAAGAAGAAGGATGGTAAACTACAACCAGTTCAAGACTACTGTTACCTCAATGACCACACTGTGCAAGACGCATACCCCCTGCCTTTGATCTCGGATCTCCTTGACAAACTTTGGAACACCAAAGTTTTTACGAAGTTTGATGTTAGATGGGGATATAATAATATATGCATTAAAGGAGACCAGTGGAAAGCAGCATTCATCACACACCACAGATTGTTCAAACTCGTTGTTATGCCTTTCGGACCAAAGAATGCCCTGGCAACTTTCCAATGTTTTATGAATCAAGAATTCCAGGACCTTATTGCTGAAGGATGCATCATCATCTACATGGACGATATCCTAATTTTCTCTCCCGATCAACAGGTCTACAATAATACTATGCAACGCGTTCTTCAGTGCATGAGAGAACTGCATCTACGACTATGACTTGCCAAGTGTCTATTCAATTCGGAATCAGTAGAATACCTCGGGATGATTGCAAAGCCGGGCTCTCTCACCATGGACCCCATCAAACTTGAAGAAATTGCTGCATGGCCTACACCCACTAAACCAAAGGAAGTCCATTCCTTTCTCGGGTTCGCTAATTTCTACTGTCGTTTCGTCCCAGGTTATTCAAACATCGCCTGCCCACTCTTAAACCTTACAAAAAAGGACCACCCTTGGTCCTGGACACCCATGTGCGAAGAGGCCTTTCAACGAATGAAACAAATCTTCACGTCACAACCAGTGTTATGAATGCCTGATCATACATGCCCCTTTGCAATCGCTACGGACACCTCAAAATACACTACTAGAGGCATCCTCCTCCAACATAATGAAAATGGAGAGTGGCAACCATGTTCCTATCTATCTCAGATGTTTATGGCAACCAAATGGAACTATGACATCTATGATCGAGAACTATTGGCCGTAATATGTGCCCTAGCAGCATGGTGGCACTACCTCCTTGGCTTGAACCACCCCGTTCTCATTCTTACTGACCATAAGAACCTCACATACTTTAAACAACCACAGAAGTTAAACCATTGCCAAGCACATTGGTTATTGGATATCGCAGATTACAATCTCCATATCCAACATGTCCCAGGAACACAGCTCACAGGCCCGGACATACTTTCTCACTGCCCAGACTGCTGCCCTGATGACTCCATGGATAATATGGATGTCACGCTCCTACCCCCTTTGCTTTTTATCAACCTCATTGATGTAGCCCTTTGTCATCGAATCTCCCAGACCTCTGCTACAGACCCCCTCATTCTTACCACATTACAGTCCATCTGGGATGACGTCCCAATGACCCTGCGTTCTCGTCTTAGTGATTGGCAACAGCGCGACGAGGTTCTCCTTTATTGCAACCGCATCTATGTACCCCCCAATGTTTCTCTCCGACAGTCCATTGTCACAAAGTACCATGACCATCCTACAGCAGGACATCCTGGATATCTCAAAACGTGCCAATTGGTGGCTGCTGATTTCTGGTGGCCTGGGTTAGCATCATTCATTCACTCCTATGTCGCTGGTTGTGGCTCCTGTCAACAGTTGAAAGTTAATACTCATCTGGTCGTTCCCCCCCTTACACCTATTCCATCTTCCTGTACATGTCCTTTTCAACAAATCTCATGTGATCTAATCACAGGGCTGCCTCCGTCTCATGGCTTTGATGCCTTATTGGTCGTGGTCAACCATGGGCTTATGAAGGGGGTAATTTTATGCCCAACAATGAAAACAGTAACTGCCGAAGGAATTGCACAACTCTTTTTTCACTCAGTATATTGGCGCTTTGGCCTGTATGACAAGATTATTTGGATCAGGGACCACAATTTGCATCAAAATTCACACAAGAACTAGGGAAGCTTCTAAATTATAAAATATCATTATCAACAGCATACCATCCCCAAATGGACAGAGAGACAAAGAGTAAATCAGGAAATAGAAACATATCTTTGAATCATTTGTGGCAATCACCCAATGGAATGGATGGAACACCTGACAATGGCGGAATTTGTACACAACCACTGCCCCCACTCGGTAACAAGCAAGTCACCATTCTATCTGATCATGGGTTATGAACTGGTGGCACTACCTGAAGTCCTGAAGCCAACAGATCTCCCAGCAGTTGAACTACACCTAAAAACACTCCTTGATGACAGACAGGAGGCATTAGTGGCACATGACCTTCCCCAACAGATGATGGCGGCATGCGTCTGATGAAATTACCACCCATTCCGGGTAGGACAAAAGGTCTGGTTAGAGGCATGAAATCTCCAAAGAAATATTGTTAATCCAAAATTTGCAGCAAAAAGAGAAGGACCGTTTGTCATTAGACAGGTACTGTCCCCCATCACGTACTGACTACGAATCCCAAAGAGTTGGAAAGTTCATGATGTGTTTCATGCCACACTCCTATCTCAGTATACAGAAAACAAAATTTATGGATGCAACTTCCCATCGCCTCCACCTGACCTTGTTACAGGGCAAGAGGAATATGAAATTGAATAAATATTGTGCCATCATGGAAGACCGATGGCACGATCATATCTAATCTGATGGAAGGGATATATGGCACGATCATATCTAATCTGATGGAAGGGATATATGGCAGAAGAAGATTCGTGGCTATTGGAAAAAGAATTACGCCACACACGAGCCCTCCTCAGTGACTATAAAAGACGAACGAGAGCTTGATCCTCTACCAGACTTTGTCCTGAAATCTATCCGAAACTGTCATGTCTGCAAACAACTCCATCGTCTCCATCTCCTCCCCATCCGACCTCACTCGCTTGTCAGCACTGTCCCCGGTATCCACACGCCCTGTCACTCCTCTAGTCACCTCATCCGCCATTTCTGCTATGGCTGAAGAATTGGGCATATCTTGGGATCATGAAGCAGCAGAACATTGGAGGCTGCGATCCTCTTCACCCCCTAGGGCACCTCATACCTATGCTATCCAAGTTCCCCACACAGCCCATTGTTGGAAGGAACCTCTCACTGGAGTAGTGAAATCCATTGCTTACGACCAAATCCTCGCTGATCCCTGCTTTGCCACCTGTATCGACACTCATGTCGAACCAAATTTAGCTCTCCACTCCCTCTTCCTGGTTTATTTACAAAGCATGTCCATCGTGACCATGGGTAATCTATTGGCACAAAACAGACAAACTGAAAGGGAGGGGCAGAGATTGCTCCAGATCCATGCTGCAATGAAGGAAAACCTGGTCACGGCAATGCATGAGCTGGAATTTATGGAATTTTTCCTAGACATGAATAGGTATAGCCAAGCATTGGCTGCAAAACCCTCACTAGAAATTCACCTGTCCAGTACGCCATCTACTCCATCCGCATTGTCAACCCCTCTTCATACCAATGAAGAATGTTACACCACTCAGGTAGATGCTCGGTGGTCGGGTAACGATGGCACTAATCCACTCCCTGCCAATCACCCCCAGTATAATCAGACTTGTTATCAGTGCCATCACCTTAACCACATCCAGATCAACTGTCAATTTTACCAATGCTTGCATTGTATACAGTGGGCTCCTGGTCATCGAGCCAATCGGTGTGTCCTGCGATGTACCACTCCCCAGCCCTCACCCTCATCTTCCTTGTCATCTATGTTGTCCCTCCAGTCCTTTTGAGCACACACTTCCACCTGGTCCGCCTCTGTCTACGGCCTGCCTATCTCACCCACTGGGTTACATCCCCCTGCTTCATGTCCACAGGGAGTTAATCATTCATGCCCCTATCCCTTGGCATGCCGCTGGAATGATCCTCATCCAGTACGACAGCCATCCTCACCTTCACCTCCCCCCTCTGATGATGGACTTGCTGACAAAGCATATGGTAACATCACCAGTTCGCCCTATGGGTCGGATCAAGGATTAAATTAAGGTTCTTCACAGTAGCTTGAATGATAATGGGAGGTAATGTTACATTTTATCTTCATGCATATGGACTATATCATTTTTCTTATATGATGCCTATATACGGACTACTTTGGCATCATGTCTGCCATCGCAGACTTTCTCCCTTGTCATTTCCCTTTACTCATGGACTGGATTGATTATTCATCTGATTAGCCTGGTTGACGATATCTTTTCCTTTTCTAACCTTGGTCTGTGCTACGACTAGATACCTATTAAAACTTGTTGCCATAGTATATGTACTTTAGTTTAGTTCTCCTTGGTTAATACCAAGATCGCTTCGCTCCTCAGCATTCTCTTCCATTGAGCTTATTGAGCAACAAGTCCTTGTCCTACTTCTGAGTGGACACTCCCTTGTGTGCTACTTGTCGAGGTCAATACCGACCTATACTTCGTTATGCCTGGTACTTGGTTCACCCGAGGCTACACTTGGTCCTACCCAGCACAAGTGTAACATGGGGCCTTGTAAGCACAGCAGGTGAGTGGAAGTGGACAAGCTTGATTGTGACATTAAGGGTAAACATAATCAAAACATATGCAAGCAAGGCAGGCACAATCCAGATGATCACAAGTAGTAGTGTGAGTTACATTGATTGTTCATATGATTGACATGTGACACTGAACTTGAATTTTAATTTGTGTTTTTGCTACATATATACAACCTTAGGAGAAGGGGTGAGAAATTTGAGAAAGGACTTGATCTTAAGGAGCTGGCAGTTTTGCCTGATGGTGTGGCCACTAGTTAGGATTGTGGTGTCATCTATACTTGTACTAAGTATGCAGAAGTATATATAGGTGCCTTCTCTTCTGAAAGCCAGAAAAAAATTCCTTCCAACATCTATGCCTGCTGCTATCCAAATTCCATATATTAAGGCTTCATCAATCCACTCTTCAACATATCCAGGGTTTTTATTGTCATCTGAATCTTTGTCTAATCTGTATCAGCAAGATAGGCTATCTGGGTCTTGATGAGAGTGGACAGAGACATGCTTGATAATAAAATCAAAAGTAAAAATAGTGGCAATCCATCAATTCATGGCTGTGTTTGGGTGGATGTCTAGGTTGTTCAACTTTGATAGTGAGCATTTTAAGGCCTATGATCTATACCTTGACCACTTGGAGGGTGCAAAAAAAAGCTATATAACTCTGGCCTGCAAGTAGTGCACTTTGTGATTATTCCAGATAATGGAGCCAAAATGGGATTGGCAGCAAAGACTGTTCTTGTTCTCCTGAGCAAGAATGTATTTGACAGCAATGTAAAATAAGTTGACAGTGAGAGTAACAGGGCACTGTGAGAAATAATTAATAGGGTAAATAATGGAGCATATAGTTACAGCAGTCTTGAGCTCATTTATGGCATTCTAAACATCTGATCCCTATGTGAAGAGGACAGTGTTGTGGATGAGCTTGACAAGGGGCCTGGTGATTTTAGCATAATTCTCAATTCATATATGCACTATGCTGGTAGTTGTTACAACTTGTCCCTACCTTGGTAGCTCTACTACACTTTTTCCTAGATCAGCCATCTCCTGCTGATTCTATCAGAGACCCCTCCACCCCTGTATGCTCCTGGGCTCTCCTGAGCCATTTCTAGATCGTTCCTAGATGTCCCCTATTAGTTGCTCTCTATGAGCCATCCAGCCTCCTCCTATCCCTGGATCAGGATCACAACCTGATTATTCTTTCATGGTTTGCATTCAGCATCCTCTGAATGCTCTCTCAGTCCCCTGAGCTCCTGGATCTCTCTCCTGGCCATCTCTGATCTCCTTGGATCATGTCCTCTTCATTGAGTCCACATGGTCTCCTCATCTAGTCAATCATTTGGCCTCCTCCCAGCACTCCCAGGTCTCCAGATCTTCCTTGGATCTTGTCCTCAAAAATCTCCCTTGTATCCAATTGCATTAGCCTCCTCTGATGCTCCTCCTTGACCACTTCTCCCTGATCTGGCTCACAATTAAATCAGAGTCTCCTCCTGGTACCTTGTCTGACTTCAGGCCCAACTCCTGGAGTCCTCCTTGCTTATCTGTGCCTACTGGGCTTCCCTCTGAGTCCACCCATAGTTATCTGGGCCATCTGGCCACATGCTTGACCGCTTCAGCTTTATCCAAGGCTAAGCCATCCAGATCACATCTGATCTCCATCAGATGTATACCAGACCCCCTGGCTCTCCTGCCAGCATCCAGACAAGTCCCTAGCACCTCTGTGTGCCCTTGAGCATATCCAGATGTGTCCTCTTCATTGAGATAACGCTTTCTCTGATCATACCAGAACTTCCAGATCATCTCCTGATCTTGGATCCAACCAGAACCTCTTGATCTCTTCAAAAGCATCAAGAACAATCGTCCTTCATAGCTCCAGGCATTCCACTGGATGCTTATCAGTCCTTCCTGGTCTCCCTTGCCACTTCAAGGCTCCCTGATCCATATCTGGCACCTTCTAGATATGTCTCCACCTTGTACCTGTTACATATGGCTATCCACCATGTGTATCTTTGATCCAGTCACTTCTAGCCTGATTCTAGGAGTTCTCTGAACTTGCTCTGACCCATTAGGATTCTTCCTAATGTGTCTCCGCCTCTCCTGCACCTAGATCTCCTCCTGACCCTAGATCTCCTCCTAGTCTCCTGGATCCTTCCTGGCATTCTTAGTGCAGTCCCCACTTGATCTCCAGCACTCTCTGAACATCCCAGACTCACTCCTGTTGCTGCCTCATCAACAGTCATGGTACTCTGCCAAGATATCACTGATTAATTATCAGCATCTTCTCCTGCTTCCTGATTATCTTTCATCTGATCAGGAACCATCTTGCTGTGCATCTGGCTTATCAGCCAATGCTTGCCTTCGACCCTGAGCATCTCCTCATGGTGCTCCATCTGCTTCCTGTGTTCTTTTCTCACAGGAACCTCAAGTCTGCCTCATGGCATTTTAGATCTTCCAACAAGATCTTATCCTGTCACATCTGATTCTTATCAAATGTTCCTCTGGACCTCTGTGCATCTTGATGGGGCCTTTCCAGTCACTTGGCTGCGCTTGTTCCAACAGCAAGTCTTCTCCTAGATTGTCACATCCTCTGGGTGTTCCTTATCTCCTGATCTCCATTTCCTTGATCTCTCTGTTTCTCCTTGATCTCTTGTACCACAGACATTCCTTTTCATCTCTCAGTCTCTTCTCTCTGCCTATATGGTGTATTCCTAGCCATTCCTGGTATTTCCTCTTTTATCTCAGTCTTCTCCTGATCTAGATCCCTGACTCATTCTTATCTCATGGTTGTATTCCTATACCATCTTGCTTCCTTGATCTGATCCCTGTTTCCCCTTCACCCTAGATTCTCTATCTGTTACAATTTTAGATTCTCTATCTGTTACAATTTTTCTTCACGTTTCTCTTATTACAGACTAATTCTTCTCTTTCACGATGCCCCTATATGGACTACTTCGGTATCATGTCTGCTGTCGCAGATTTCCTTCCTATATATGCACTATTACTCACTGGCCGATGTATCAATCATAAGATAGCCTAGTGGTACTTATAATTTCCTTTTCTTACCTTGGCCTGTGCTATGCTACGATACCTATATCAGTTGTATAGCGTAGTTCTTGTACACTAGTTTAGTTCTCCTTGGCTAATACCAAGTTTACTTTGCTCCCAAGTGTTCTCTTCCATTTGGATTATTGAGCACTGAGTCTTCAACCTACTCTTGAGTGGACACTTCCTCATGCTACTTATATCGAGGTCTTCATTGACTACCAACAGCTATGCTTGGAACTTGGTTCATCTGAGGCTATACTTGGATCTACCTGGCACAAGTGTAACAAAAGAACTAAACTCCTTCGTCATGACTAGCATTATCTAGCTCGCCCACCATATCGTTTAATCGCTTTTCTGGTTGGCGGAATTGGCAGGACTCCCCTGCACCCTTTACTGCGTCCAGATCTTCGGAAGATATACCAACAGATCCCAACAAACCTATTAACACCGAAGCCCCTGAACTTCAGCAGCTTGAGCAACAACTCAGCAGCTCACTTGTTGTACCACACATACTGACTCTGCTAAGTCCTACACCACAACCACAGGCTGGAAGAATCTTCACCTTCCTGCCCTTAAACATAACTGCCGCAGCACCACCTATGCAAATGTCTAACCAACTGGCTGCAAAGAAACCCACCAAACTCCACTTAGGAGCCCTGGAAGAATTCAATGGATTGTACACCTGGGCTATTCCGTGGCTGCAATCAGTACAACTATACTTAGCCATCAATGATGAGTTGTACGACACCCCTAACAAGAAAATTGCTTATGCCCTCTCTTTTATGAAGAAAGGGACTGCTGTCACCTGGGCAGATACTTTCAGGGAATCTAAACTTATGGCCAGGACCTTCTCCATGAATACCTGGACAGATTTTGAAACAGAGTTTTGGGCCACTTTTGAAAATGCAGACCTCAAAGGCAACTCATTAGCCTGGTTGGCTCACAAACATATATATGAAAATCGGAATGGTGGCTACAACCCCGCCCTTCAAAAATACATCACCATGTTCCAAAGCAAGGTCGCACTTACGGGCATCACTGACGACCAAGTCCTCATCAATTATTTTGCATCTGGCATTTTCATCTCTCTTATGTGCAAAATTCAGATGATGGAGAAAGTCCCTGATAAAGTGAAGAATTGGTATACAAAAGCCACTCACTTCACAAGTGTTGAAGAAAAAGCCCTCAAAATCACTGCCCAACATCGTCATGGCAATACGCCCTTCATGCCCACAATCCAAACATGTAGTACTACCGCTCATAATCCTAATGCCATGGATGTTGATGCTGTCAATATCAAAAAGCTGATGTTGGAGGAACGAGAAAGATGTCGAAAAGAGGGATTATGCTTCTTATGCTGAAGAAAAGGGCATTCGGTGAAAATGTGCCCTAACAATATGCAGTCTCACTCTCTGCCCATCCCACGAATGGTGCGCAAGGTCAAAGAAGAACCTAAGGCCAGCATCACCAAGATGCAAGACGATGAAATGGTTGGCAAGCTCAACCTGGATTTTTGAAAAGGAGAACGCCCGCAATGCACATTTTACCTTGCCACTGGTAAGAAGATAAATACCATTGTTACAACTTGTCCCTACCTTGGTGCCCCAGTACACTTTTTTCTAGATTGGCCATCTCCTGCCAGAGATCCCTTCGCCCCTGTATGCTCCTGGCATCCTCCAGGCCTCTTCTGGGCTCTCCTAAGCCATTTCTAGATCATTCCAAGATGTCCCCTATTAGTTGCTCTCTATGAGCCATCCAGCCTCCTCCTATCCATAGATTAGGATCACAACCTGATCAACCTCTCATGGTTCGCATTCAGCATCCTCTGAATGCTCTCCCAGTCCTCTGAGCTCCTGGATCTCTCTCCTGGCTATCCCTGATCTTCTTGGATCATGTCCTCTTCATTGAGTCCACATGGCTTCCTCATCTAGTCAACCATCTGGCCTCCTCCCAGCACTCCCAGGTCTCCAGATCTTTCCTGGATTATGCTCATAAAGATATCCCTTGTATCCAGTTGCATCAGCCTCCTCTGATGCTCCTCCTTGACTGCTTCTCCCTGATCTGGCTCACAATTAGATCAGAGTCTCCTCCTGGTACCTTGTTTGACTTCAGGCCCAACTCTTGGAGTCCTCCTT
>JBBPKM010000855.1:0-11536 GCA_038089255.1 Austroboletus rostrupii | reverse complement strand
CCTGGTCCTCCAAAACACTATAAAAGCTCGACTGCTTGAACCCACATCGACAGAGTTCTTCGCTCTTTCACTTCCTTTCGTGAGTTTCAACACTAGCCTCGCTCGCTATCCAATTAACTCGTCACTTTATATCAGGACTCGCAACAATGATGGAATCTGGGTATGCCAACGCACCTTTTGATCATGAAAAGGCAGACATCATCTTGCGCTCCTCCGATAACGTCGACTTCCGTATCTTCAAACTCTTCCTGTCCCTCGCATCCCCCTTCTTCGAAACTCTCTTCGACATTCCCCAACCTGCCGATCCCAGTGACGGTCAGGAAATCAAGGACGGACTCCCCGCTGTTCCCGTCGCGGAGAATGGCAAGACCTTGGATGCTCTCCTCCGGTTCTGTTACCCATGCACCTTGGCGGACGATCCTGAGCTAGAGGTTCTGAGAGATGCCTTGGATGTCCTTGAAGCGGCCAGGAAATACTCGCTCGATGTTGTCGAGAAAAAGGCCCGGAAGGTAATTGGGAACCCTAAATTCCTTGAAGCAGAGCCGTTTCGGTGCTTCGCGATCGCGCACCAAGGGCGCTTGAAAGAAGAGACGGTGGTTTCCGCAAAGCACACGTTGACTCAGCCACTGATCCCGACCTGGTTTGAAGAGATAGAGTTGATCACCACCACCGATTTTCTTACCTTGCTCACTTACCACAAGAAATGTGGAGAGGTTGTTTACGCTCTCCGTGCCGATCCATCTTGGATCACGTCTCACTATGGTAGTATTGAAGCCGGCAGCCTATTGATTGGCCGATACAAGTCTGATTCCAACAACCGAGGATACGACGAGTTCACAGGTTTACACTTCCAAGACCATAATTACACATTCTGTGGGTGTCAAAAATCAGGCAGGCTGTATACTTTATTCAACAAGCAGCCACTCCAATGGTGGGTGGATTTCATGGAGGAAGTTTTTATGGAGTTGCGTGACAAGCCGTGCGAGGCGACTGTGCGCACTGCTGCAGAGAAGACGATTCAAAGGGTCAAGGGACAAGACTGTTCCACCTGTGCCCCGAGGGTAACCGAGGCCATGCGAGACTTTTCGGATCTGCTGGCGAGAAAAGTAGAGGAGGCCGTTTCTCAGGCAAGTCGTACCTTTCATGATGACCCCATGCAGATGCCGATGACTTTTCTTTGGATAGATTGAACTCGACCTGAATTTTTAATTCAACGAGTTGGAGAATTGTCATGTAATGTTAGAAGCGGGTAGAGCAAAAGGGGTCGACAGCTTGCAGGCCTAGGTCATCGACAGTGTTTGTCGTTCGGGGCGATTGAAAATCACTGTTACGTGTAGTAAATCTGAAATGTAACACAATCTGGAAATGTTAGGACGACGGATATCGATGATACCGGTTAACGTCCCTGGGTCCCAAAGTCGAGACTCTACTAATTGCGGAATAACTGGTTATCAATTTTGCTAAAAACTTCTGAAATAAGGCCTGGATCAGAGTGCCTCGTTCCCACGGATCGCGCGAGTGTTGGCGAGATCGTCGACGATGTTACTTACTTTCGATCAGCACGATGGCACGAACAAATTCAAACGATTGTGGGTGACCTAGGATTCGTGATTTCAGAAGCAATGTTAGCTGTACAAACAATACAGTAAAGGCAACTAGTGTGAAAAGAAAAAGCGAAGGAGAAGAAGAAAAAAAAAACGCTGAATGGTAGAACCTCAGGTGAGACTTCTTCCATTGAGAATGAAAGTTTTATTTCCCGTGATCCACTCAATGATGGTCGTGCATGAATAAATAATTCAGCAGCCTCATAAAGCTCTCAAATTTACGTTTATGCTCTCAGCAATGCCAAAATTCGTGTTGTGCAGTAAGTACTGGTCATGTCAGTCATCATTTATCATGCATAATACATCAGATGATGGAGAACTCGGCACGGTATTGTTGGGTGAAAGTTTACAGTCACTCCCTTTGTGACGCTCAAACTAATAGCTACTGGGAGAGCTAGAGAGATGTGAACAAGCATACTAAACAAGTAAAGGACAAGAAGGAAAAACGATAGTGCGGCTTACCTCCAGTCGAGTATGCACGAGAGTGTCGCGACGTAGACGCTGCGCGATGTCGGAAAAGGAAATGTCGCATACTACTGTGTACCTCCTGCCTCTGTGTTTCGAATTCTAAATGCAGCACTTCTTCCGAATGCGCTTTTTTCGAATCAGCACAATTTAATACTGATAGGTATTGTAAAGGAACCTGTAATCTTTCTCTGCTCGGTGTTTACAGGTTCCCATGACGAAATACTCAGAACCTGTTCAGTGGTGTACTGAGGAATCGAATCAGGTCGAGGGGACAATAAAGTCAGTCCATCGGACGTTTAGAGCTCATGATTCTGCGAGTGAGCAAAGGATGGGGAGTGAAAATAGTGAAGACAAGAATCTGCAGACTAATCGGGATGGAGATTACGCCACGAAGATAACAGTCTAGATGAAGGCAAGAAGAAGAGGACAATCAATCTGCCGGTCCCCGAGTACAGCCTGCATCACCATGAAATCTGTGGACTGCCAAAAAAGAAAGAAAGAAATCAGCAGTCGAGATGAGGACGAGAAGAAGAGGATAATCAATCTACGGGTCCCCGAGTGCAGCATGTATTGCCGTGCAATCTGGATATTGCACCGCGAAAGCGGCGATGTAGATAAGGACGAGAAGAAGAGGATGTTCAACCTGTAGGTTCCCGAGTGCAGCACATGTCACCGTGCAAACTGGGGATTGCGCCACGAAATCAGCAGTCTAGATGAGGACGAGAAGAGGGTAATCAATCTGCGGGTCCCCAAGTGCAACATGCGTCGCCGTGTAAGCTGGAGATTGTGCCACGAAAGCAGCGGTCTAGAGGAGGACGAGAAGAAGGGGATAATCAATCTGCGGGTCCCCGAGCACAGAATCCATGGTTCCCGGTAAGTGAGCGGCACTCCGTTACCTGACCGCAACCCGCACGAATACCCAAGTTACGCGAACGGGAAATGTGAGCAGGTGGTTCTACTTTGGAAAGCGCAGATCATACCTCGTGTATGCCCAAGGTCGGTCCCTCTTGCGTTGGTACTGCCTATGCGATAAACAGACTGAAAATGAAGGGATTAGTTTCTACATTCCATGCTGTTTCAAGCGTAAACTTACGCTGAATGTCTACAAATGAATGACTATCTGTGTTTCATCCCCGCACGGAGAATTGGAAACACACTTGATACTGACAATTGTATACGGAACCACGGAAATGTGAATCCCGATGCCTGGTCCTCCAAAACACTATGAAAGCTCGACCGTTTGAACCCACATCAACAGAGTTCTTCGCTCTTTCACTTCCCTTCGTGAGTTCCAACACCAGCCTCGCTCGCTATCCAATTAACTCGTCGCTTCTATCAGGACTCACAACAATGATGGAATCTGGGTATGCCAACGCACCTTTTGATCATGAAAAGGCAGACATCATCTTGCGCTCCTCCGATAACGTCGACTTCCGTATCTTCAAACTCTTCCTGTCCCTTGCATCCCCCTTCTTCGAAACTCTCTTCGACATTCCCCAACCTGCCGATCCCAGTGACGGTCAGGAGATCAAGGACGGACTCATTGTTGTTCCCGTCGTGGAGAATAGCAATACATTGGATGCTCTCCTTCGCTTCTGCTACCCATGCACCTTAGCAGACGATCCTGAGCTAGAGGTTCTGAGAGACGCTTTGGATGTCTTTGAAGCGGCCAGGAAATACTCACTCGATGCTGTCGAAAAAAAGGCCCGGAAGGTAATTTCGAACCCTAAATTCCTGAAGGAAGAACCACTGCGGTGCTTCGCGATCGCGCGCCAGGGACGCTTGAAGGAGGAGACAGTGCTTTCTGCAAAGCACACATTGGCGCAGCCTCTCATCCCGACCTGGTTTGAAGAAATAGAATTAATTACCACCACCGAATTTCTTATCTTGCTCACTTACCATAAGAGGTGTGGAGAGGCTGTATATGCTCTGCGTGCCGATCAATCTTGGATCAAGTCTCACTATGGTGGAATTGGAGCCAGCAGCTGGTTGTTCGGCCGACACGATTCTGGTAGCCACAACACAGCCCACGAGGGCCACATGGTCGCAACCAGCTCGTGGGGGGCTGGGCCTGATCGTCACCGCGATGCAGTTTGCGAATGTCAAAAATCGGCCAGACCATATATTTTATTCGACTGCCACCCACTCCGATGGTGGATAGACTTCATGGAGGAAGTTTTCACGGAGCTGCGTGATAAGCCGTGCGAGGCGACTGTGCGCACTGCTGCAGAGAAGACGATTCAAAGGGTCAAGGGACAAAACTGTTCCACCTGTGCCCCGAGGGTAACCGAGTCCATGCGAGACTTTTCGGATCTGCTGGTGAGTAAAGTAGAGGAAGCCGTTTCTCAGGCAAGTCGCACCTCTCATGATGATCCCATGCAAATGCTGACGCCATTTTTTTGGATAGATTGAACTCGACCTGAATTTTTGATCGAATGGATACGAGAAAAGTGTCGTGTAAAGTTAGAAGCGGGTAGAAAAGGGTCGACAGCTTGCAGGACCAGGTCATCAGTGGTGTTTGTCGTTCGGGGCGATTAAAAGTCATGGTTGTGTGTAGTAAATCTGAAATGCAACAGTCTAGAAATGCTAGGATAACCTGTGTCAACGATACCTGTTAACTACCCCGGTGTCCCAAAGTCGAGACTCCACCAATTCTGGAATAGCTGACGCTGAAAACTTCTGACTCATAAGGGCTTGGATAATAGTGACTCGTTCCCACGGATCATGCGCGGTGATCCCGACCATTGGTGGGATCGTCGACGATGTACCGTATTACTTTCGATCGGAGTGCGTAACCTAGGAGTCGTGATTCCAGAGGTAATGTAAGCTGTACAAACAGTAAAGTAAAGGCAACTGATATGAGAAGAAAAATAAGAAATGCTAAATACTAGAACATACCTGAACTCAGGTCGGAATTTTTCCACTGAGAATGAAAGAAAGTCGTGAATCTAGGTTTCTTGAAAAAAATAGCGGCTAATCCAGCGACCTCGGAAATCAAGGAGCCTTTCAAACTTCCGTCCGTGCTCTCAGTAATGCCAAAATTTGTGTTGTGTAGTAAGTGCTGGTCATGTCAGTCGTCATGTATCACGCATGATACATCAGATGATGGAGAGCTCGGCCGGTATTGTTGGATGAAAGTTTACAGTCGCTGGCTTTGCGACGCTTATACTAATAGCTTCGGGGCGAGCTAGACAGTTGTGAACAACTAACTAAGTAAGTGAAGGAACAAGAAGGAAAAGCGATAGTGTGGCTCACCTCCGGCCAACCATAGTATACGAGAGCGTTGCGACGAAGACATTACGCGATATCCGAAAAGGAAATGTCGCATACAACGCAAGCTACTGTTTCCTCCGTGTTTCGAATTCTACCTGCAGCACATTTGCTTTTTTCGAAGCCGCACAATTTAATACTAATAGGTACTGCAAAGAAAGCCGTACTATTTCTCTATTGAGGTTTACAGGTTCCTATGACGAGATACTCAGAACTTGTTCGGCGGTGTACTGAAGAATCGAGTCAGGTCAAGAGGACAACAACACAGTCGGTCCACCGAGCGTTTACAGCTCATGTTTCTCGCGAGTGAGGAAGGGATGGGGAGTTAAGACGGTGAGGACAAGCGAAAATTTACAGACTAATCGAGATGGAAGTCTAGATGCATACGTGGGTTCCAGTAAGCCACACTCATCACCTGCACCGCCCGTACGGCACTCCGATACCTAACCGCAACATGCGTGGATTTTCCAAGTTACGCGAATGGGAAGTATGATCAAGTGGTTCATCTTTGGGGAGTGCAGATCATACCTTGTGTATGCAACCCCCTGAAGGCGACTATCACAAGTGCTTACTGTATCGATAATGAGCAAATACCATACAATTGATGTGCGAGAGACATACCTCAGTCGTAGGCCGATGCAACGAGCTGAGGAAGAGAAGAAAAGAACTAGAAAATACACTTTCAACAAGAAAAGGAAGATGACCAATCATCGATGCATCCCCAAGACGACTACAAGATAGGTATTCGGCGCAACTGCTCATCTAGGAACGAGTCCAATACCCCCGGATCAGCCCCCCTAATGATTACCTGCAATGGATTGATTGAAAAGGATGAAAATATTTTTCTACATTCCGTATTGCAAGCTTATGCCGAATGTCTGAAAATTAATGAGTATCCATGTTTGTCCTTGCACAGAGCATCGTAAATACATCTGATACTGTCAGATTGCACATAGAAGCATGCGATGCGTATCCTGTCGCCTGGTCTTCCAAAACGCTATAAAAGCTCGGCCTGTTGAGCCCACCTCAGCAGAGTTTTTTGCTCCTTCAATCTCCTTTGCGAGTTTCAACACTAGCCTCGCTCGCTATCCAATTAACTTGTCGTTCTATATCAGCATTCGAAACGATGATGGACTCTGGGTATGCCAACGCACCTTTTGATCATGAAAAAGCAGACATCATCTTGCGCTCCTCCGATAACGTCGACTTCCGTATCTTCAAACTCTTCCTGTCCCTTGCATCCCCCTTCTTCGAAACTCTCTTCAACATTCCCCAACCTGCTGATCCCATTGACGGTCAAGATATCGAGGACGGACTTGTCGTTGTTCCCGTCGTGGAGAATAGCAAGACCTTGGATGCTCTCCTCCGGTTCTGCTACCCATGCACCTTGGCAGACGATCCCGAGCTAGAGGTTCTGAGAGATGCCTTGGATGTCCTTGAAGCGGCCAGGAAATACTCACTCGATGCTGTCGAGAAAAAGGCCCGGAAGGCGATTGTGAACCCTAAATTCCTAGAGGAAGAACCGCTGCGGTGCTTCGCGATCGCACATCAAGGACGCTTGAGGGAGGAGACAGTGCTTTCTGCAAAGCACACGTTGACACAGCCTCTCGTCCCGACTTGATTTGAAGAGATAGAGTTGATCAGCGCAGCCGATTTTCTTTCCCTACTCACTTACCACAAGAGATGTGGAGAGGCCGTATATGCTCTGCGGAGTGATCCATCTTGGATCACGGCTCATTATGGCAGCAGGGAAGCCTGCGAGTCGCTAATCGGCCGATACCGGTCTGATTACCGCGGTGAGGCAATCTGCGGATGTCAAAAATCGGCCAGGCCATATGTGTTGTTTGACTACAACCCGCTCCAATGGTGGATGGATTTCATGAAGGAAGTCTTCAGGGAGTTGCGTGACAAGCCGTGCAAGGCAACCGTGCAGACCACCGCTCAGAAGACCGTCCAAAGAGTCAAAGGGCAAAACTGTTCCACTTGTGCCCCAAGGGTAACCGAGGCCATGCGAAATTTCTCGGATCTACTGGTGAGCAAGATAGAGGAAGCTGTTTCTCAGGTAAGTCGTACCTCTCATGATGATTCCATCCAAGCATTAACGCCTTTTCTTTGAATAGATTGAACTCGACCTGAACTTTTAATTGCATAGGTTGGAGAAGTATCGTGTAAAGTTAAAAGCAGGTAAGAGCAAAAGGGGCCGACAGCTTCATCAGTAAATCTACAAATTACTTTTTGGAACTTTTTACTCCTTTTCCTGCCTTGTGGGACCCTTAGAAAAGTCACCCACACCAAAGTCCACAAAGGGCTGAAAAGGTCTGAAAGTAACCACCATTGCCGAAAAGTAGAAAGATGTTTTTGCCAATTACAGCGGGGAGTCGAACTCGCGACTTATGGGCTTACCAAAAATAGCAAAGCATCACAACCGTTAAGCTAAGAGTCCATAATGATAACAAGCACAATATTATATATGATGGTGTATTTCTGTTTACTAAAACTTTTCTTTAAAGTCTACTTGTCATCATATTTAAATTTTTCTCTTTCACTGGCTAAGTATGCTTGCCACGATTTTTTCCCCTGAGGCTAATGATATGTGTACACCCACCAGTACGTCAACGTTCAACACCCACCGTGACATATTAACAGGCTCGGACCTTGCATATTTTAATTTTATATGGGCTTTAGCATGTACTTAAATATATTAATCTTTGTGATATGACTGGGGAGTTGTGGCGTAGCGTGTTTAGTTCTGAGTGTGGGTATTCTTTGTAATGCTTTCATGTCGTAAGTTTGAATCACAATGCACAAAAATAAACATATTCATTTATGAGTGACTGGAATTCGGCCGAGTTCATATAAGAGCTGCCACAGTACTAGCTAGTCGACATTGTAACTACAATAACTACAACAGAAGGGCACAGGCACCGTGGTGTATGGCTATGATAATAAGCATGAATGGAACATGAGCAAAAATGACGGGAGTGTTGACGGAATCATTACTTCACTTTTGATGTACATTTGGCTGACCTTTTCGCTGTCGAAGTCGGCAAAAAGGCAGCGAAAAGTCCCTCAAAAGTCCAAAAAAGGTCTGTAAATGTAGAAGAATCTACTTTTAAAAGTCCGGCAGTCCTTTTCGAAAAAGGACCCCAAAGGGCACACAAAGTCCCTAAAAGGCATGAAAAAGTAACATGCAAAAATACTGATGTTGTTCAGGAAGTACGAGCAGAATGGATGGCCTACTGAACGAAGAGCCAGTGATTCTCGATTAAAGGAAATGCTCTCTTCCACATCCTCTATAGTACCAAGCTTCTTGTACCGGCATGAAGACAAACCGCAATGTTATTCGACGAAATTGACCATCCCCGAGGCCTTGCTGATAGAGCGCTAGTAAATCCAGCATGAGGGAAGTAGTTTCATCAAGATCATCTGTCACCCCAAGCGGATACCAGCCTCGGGTGGCACGACGTTTGCTAAGGTTGCGTGAAGATATGTAGCATTCAGGATGCCCTGGTGGACGATGCTTTAATGCCAACCGGTCTAGAAAAATGGCCTCTCCAATGTCCTCCATGTCTCCGCACTGTTCATAGCGATCCGCGAGATGCGTGTTTGGGAACGCACTCGCAGGATGTGGCTGGACGGACAAATTTTCATTGCCTCACGAGCAAGCAAGATCGCCTTGTCAATGAGATGGTGACTACCTCCCCGCTTAAACTGCACGACAAGGCACCACGCCGCAAAGAGAAACCATACAGCTGTAGACATAACGCTGGGTTACTTACATGCCGACAAAAATGTGTACCATTTAAAAAGTCTTGCAAAGCTCGAAACATTGCAACAATGTGGAATTCCAGACACACTATGGCAGGGAAGAGGAAGAGCCATGTTTGTAATGCAAGAGCTGTCCCGGAAATTGTGGGAAAGTGTTGCACTCACACCATAACATGTCACAGTTTCACTACGTTATCCCTTCACATTTCACTATCTTGATAGGCGTTCTGGACCTTTGCAACGTGTATAGTATTCCCTTTCATTTTTTGATGCCGAGCACCTGAGTATTATTGGTGTTCTTATCTATGACGTCGTGGCTTACGCGTACAGGTGACGTCATGGGTTAGTTTACAGTATATATAGGCTAGGTATAGCTGACTTGCACTTTAGTCTTGCTATCTTTGTGTCTCATGGATCGTGTCGATTGGCAAGTTCACCAAGCCTCTCCTGAGCGCTCTACATTGTCTTCATCACCAGGCTTTCGTCGTGGTCACAACAGGAAGCCCTCTACCAACAGGACAACGACAGAGCAACGACCAGGACCCACCACGACGTCGAAAGTGGCAGGAATGCGACCACGTGTACGCCGCCTGCGCTGATGTTACAGTCAGCCTCGGTCTGTCCTTCTCTATCTTCTCTGGTAGATATCTGTGCTCATTGACAGCTATTCTTTTATGCTGAGGCCCATATAACTAGCTTGATGATGTCGGTTGCGGCATGTCACGACCAGTGTGTGCCCTCATTCGTTTGAGAGTGCACGCCAGTCGCTGCATGTCGCCCTTGTACATCTTTGGCGTGCCCATTGCATTTCAACATTTGACAAGCCTGAGCCCCCATAGCCGGGGTTACTTGGAGCCAGAGCATCTCGAATCAATGTTCACAGCGGCGTTGGCTTGTGTCCTGTTGGAGTTCCTAGATCCTTCAGGGCCCAGGGCGACCCCTACCGCACCCTTTTTTTCGAATGCATGGGCGTAACACAAACATACATGAGGACATTGTCACACAAACTTTATCATGCGGGGGCGAACTTGTTCTTCCACAGGATACAAACCATTGAGTTAGACAGTGGCAGCGCAAACGAGATGTTGAGACCCCATGCATCTGTTTGATCAATCTTGTTGCCAATCAATCTTCGACAGATCGGTCATAGATGTACCCCATTGCCACAAAAAATGAACTAATGACTGCCCAAATACCATCGCTTCCACCCGGGATCCTTACCTGGTATCGCCGTTGAAGTGTCGCATGCTTTGGAGGGATTCTTTTCTGGGACAATTGCTGTGAGTAGAACCAAAATTATGATGTTTTGTTTTAAAAACTAACCACATAATACGACACCCTCCTAGCTGTTGCAGTTTAAAAATAACATCCTCTCTGGGGGTTTTGATGAAACGCACTAGGGACGTCGCCAAGTCAAAAAAGCAAGGGACTTAGTTCACGGAGAAAGTCAGCGTGTGGTGTGATGCAGATGGAAGAGGACTGCCTGCCCCGTGGGTTTTGCATCACCAAGTGAGCCATGAATGGGGAATTCTGTGCGTCAGAACTTGCTCTGTCACTGCCTGGAACGGCATCGTTAACGAGGTCCGTTTTTTTGTCTCTTGTCTCTATGGTTCATTGAACTTGCGTGATTAGCCGCGGCTCATCACAGCTTATTTTCTTCTCCGTTTTTGGTTCTTGTTTGAGTGGCGCGGAGACAGCGTGTTGTCGGAATAGCAAGCACACGCACAGTCGCGACTGCCGTCACATCAAGGACGCGCAGGGCAGCGATGTGCCGCTTTGATCGCACATCAGCCCGTAGGGACGTTCAAACATTCCCTGAGCGTACAGCCTTTTCTTTGTTTTCTTCCCTGTGTTTCACCCGTTCTGAACTTATCTCACTGCCGATCCTGTTTTCATGTCGTACTATAGTTGACCGTCACATATATATACTATGCCGTCCAGTTACGAACACCTCAGTCCGTTGTCTCGAACACGACTGAGGTGAGCTACCCATATACCTACAGTTACCTTTGCCCGTACTCACATTATACGTAGTCATTCTCCTCACTAGGTAAATCAAATATCAGTCCGTTGTCTCGAACACGACTGAGTCATTCTCCTCACTAGCCGTGTGATTTGAATACCCTCGAGAGCTCTCATTTCCTATAGGTTATGAGCCCTGCTTCCCTGTGATATCAATCTCCAAGAACACACCTCACCGCCGTCGCCATGTCCGTCGTCCCTGTCACCACCGACACCCTCCCGAGTAATGTCCCAAAGCTCAACGTCAAAGGCACAAACTGGGCCATTTTTCTTTTCCGCTTCCAGGTAGCTGTCGAGGCCAAGGACTTGTGGGACCACTTTGACGGAACCACCACATGTCCCACCTTCCCCGATCCTATCACGGCAGCCCAACAAGCTGCGGTCACTAAGTGGAGGAAGGACGA
>JBBPKM010000854.1:0-11537 GCA_038089255.1 Austroboletus rostrupii | reverse complement strand
TGGTAGAATATACAAAATTACTATTTTTTTTTATCTATGCTGAGATTAGTGGCTTTTTGAGAGCAGAATAAATCAGCTAGAAATGCTGTGCTGTTTTCATCTAAATCTTGCCATTTGCATTGTGCTAATTCAAGATTTCAATTTATTAATATAATATAGCTGTTATAATTTATCTTTGCTTTGATAGATCCATTATACTTTTTTCTAGATTAGCTATCATCTTCTGCTTCTATCAAAGATTCCTCCATCTATTATGATTTCTTCTTAGTTTCTATATGTCTTCTTTATCATGCCTTTATTTGAACTTTCTTTTTTTTCACAATAGTTTTCTTTCTTTCTCATAATTATTGCACTGGTAGACCAGTTTTTTTCATGCTTACTCATCTTATATGACATATTGGTTCCTATTGACTAACAACATCAGTCAACACTTACTCATTGATACTTACTATTTATTTTCCCTTTTATACTATACAAGCTTGTTCTTGATCTTCTTCTTCTTATATAAACTCCTTAATGGGTGACCTTGTACTTTAGCTTAGTTCTCCCTTGTATTCCCTTTACATCCTTTTATCTCACTAGCTTTTTGGTGCTTTCTTTTATCAAGTATTCTAGTAACTAGACTTTGTCCTACTATTGAGTAAATGCTATTTTAATTTACCTTGAATTCTTGATCCTAGTATTAACCAGTTGTTAGTTCTTACTTCACAAGAGCTATGCTTCTATCTACTTGGTTAAAGTGTAACACCACCCCTGTATGCTCCCGGCATTCTCCATGCTTTTTTTGGGCTCTGCTAAGCCATTTCCAAGTTATCTTTGGATATTTCTCATCAGTTGCTTTCTATGAGTCTTTCTGCCTTATTCTATCTTTGGATTAGGATTATAATCTGATTAACTTATCATGCATTATATCTGAAATCTTCCAGATGCTCTTTCTACTTACCAGACACTCTATACTTCAACCTGATTCTATTTGATTTTATTCTAAAGTGTTTTTTTCACTGAATATATATATATTTTATATTGGATTAACCTTTGATCTTTCTAGCAGTGCCTTCAGATCTTTAGATTTTTCCTAGATCATGTATACAAATATATATATCAGTTCTAGTTACATCAGCCTCTGCTGATGCTTCTTCTTGACTGCTTCTTCTGTTATGACTCTATTTTTTCCATATTTTCTACTATCTTTTCTGAATTTATATATAGATATTAAAGGGATTTAGAACATTTTTGCTACTCTGCTTATCTAATCACTTACTAAATCAGGGTTATTCCTAGGAGAATCCTCTTCCTTATGCTTTACACTTATATTTTTTATATATATCCATATGGAGATAAAATTTCTATGCTTTCTTTCTTCTCTTCTCTTTTTATACTTCTAAAATATCTTACATTGTGCTTCTCTTCCTTATGATAGAAGCCATGCCTTATAATAATCTCATGTCCCTTATCTTTGACTTATGGACAGTTATTTATGCCATTGGCCAATCTTAGATATGGTTTGAACATATATATATAGTAGAATAGTCCTAGAGTAATAGGATTGGCTTTCCAGTTCTGAAGTCTTGTAGTTTCCCCTTTAAGCAAAGTTCCCTCATTCCTGAGAGGCTTCTAAGTCATTGAAGCCAAAGCTATATATCTTAAAGACTTTGCCTTTCTTTAGGCATTGTATTTGAGATGTTTTATCTTTTAAATCTGGCTCACAATTAGATTTATATTTTTTTTTAATCCTTTAACTGACTTTAGGCTTGCTTCTTGAAAGTTCTATCTATCTATTGTGTCTACTGGAAGTCTCTCTGGCTTCTTCCACAGTTATCTGGGCCATCTGGCCATCTTTCTATTGAAGTTACACATACATTCCTTATTTTTCCTCTTGTTATTGCGTCATTTCATTTAGCCTTTCTCTTTGAGAAGCTCATACTGAGCACCCTTATATAGCCACGCTCGCTTTTCTAGTAGCACAGACTTCGCACCAATGCACCTCAGTCTTCATCCACACAAAACTGAGGTGAGATATCCTATGGACATCCTTTAGACACATGGACTGACTACCTACTACTCAGAGTGTTCCATTCATTTTAGGTTAGTTACTTAAGAGACTATAATCATAGTCTTCATCCACATGAAACTAAGAGTGTTCCATTCGTTTTAGCACCTGACGTGCCAACAACACAGAAACACTCACAAAAAACAACTGCTGTTACACCTCACTCATGGCCCAGAGGCACAATGGCAAGGCTGAAGGGTGCAACCCACATCCAATCACTCAGTAACAAGTTGCTGCGATGGTAATGAAGGTGAGGAAATATGATGACACACCTGCCACCACTGATGACAGCAACCACTGGCCCAGAGCTACACAGCAAGCCGAGGGTGCAGATGACAAGCTGCTGCAATGATGGCAGGGCTGAGCAAACACAATGGTGCACCTGCTACCACAACAATGATGACAGCATTGATGACTGCCAGCCCAGAGCCGCAACGGCAAGGCCAAGGGGTACAAATGACAAGGTGCCACAATGATATTGATGACAACAAGGAAGTGCAACAGTGGACCCTCCAGCACAGCAACAACAACAACATCAACAAGGGAGACCCAACTGGCACTGACAACAATGATAGCACTGCACTGTTATTTACACTCTCAGCATACTTCATGTTGCTTTTTATAAAAGTGCACTAGTGTAAAGCGTGATTTTATTGTTTTAAATCTGCTTGGGAAATTTGTCGAACGCTCAGAAATTAAGCTAAAGTAAGTCCAAAGAAAGTTTGTACAAGTGTATATAGGTAATTGTAGGATGTGCTGATAGATGCGACATTGCAATACTTAGAGAGGGTGTGCAGACATGCAACGTAATGTGCTGATACGAATTACAATATTTGCTGTTACCACGGTAAGATGGCAATACATCTTATACGTTCTGCATTGTACATTACACTTTATTACAATAAAATAAGAAAAAAATAAGATCCGGGAATATGTACACCACCCAGTCACATCAGACAACACCCGATCACACCAGACAACACCCGCGAATAACCAGTTTTCACTGGGGTTGAGGCTTCAGATTATTGTCCTCCTTGCGTATGTGCGCTTACGTTCCCTCCTCGTGACCTTGTCGTCTGCTTCCCTCTTACTGTTGACCGCTGCAAACGAAATCAGTCTCAAGGCTACGCACACAGTCAACCCAGACCCAGAATTGTATTGTGGTCATTCAATGCTGGACCCCATGGCATGGTCATGAAAGGTAGCATAAAACAGCCTAATGACATGATATATGGAGTGAAGTACACATAGTCGTGTTGATGAATCGTGAAAACAGTGGTACTTAGGCAGTCCTGGCACAGGTATCATGTAATGTCCACCAAAGTAGGGGTCTGGACTTACTTGTGCGAAGCTTTGATTGCAGCAACCTTGGCCTTCTTCTCTGCGAGGCGTTTTTGGAGGAGGGCACTATTAAAGAATTAGCATATATATTAGTCTGATTAAATTTCAGCATACTCGTATTCTGTTTTTTGCTCCTTCTGGCGATCGAATCTGCGGCGGTTGAGGGCACGGAGATGGCGGCGACGCTGCAAGCGGATGGGTGTGACAAGTCGTTGAATTTTAGGTCTGGCAAACAAAGTCAGATAGAACTCCTTCGTGATCGGGTGTCGCGACCAACGCTTTGGTGTAGGGCTTGGCATTCTCCTTCTTTGCGCTCTTGACCTCCCGTCGCACGACATACTTGTTCACGTTATCTTCTTTGCTCAAGTTGAAGAACTTTCTAATTTTAGTCGCACGTTTGGGACCCAGTCTCTTAGGGAGGACGTTGTCAGTCAGGCCGGGGATGTCTCCCTCGCCCTGCTTGACAATTACAAGCGAAAGGACCGCAATGTCGGGGCCGACGATGCATCCACGCACGGACTTGCGCTTGCGCTCACCGGTGCGGCGGATGCGGTAGCACGAGTGTCCATCAGAAAGGAGGAGACGGACACGGTGGGGAAGGAGAACGCCCTGTTTCATGGGGAAACCCTGCTTGTCGTTACCGCCCGTGATGCGGACGATGTAGCCTTTGAATTCATCGCCCAGTGGGTCGGCCTCGACTTCTTGGGCGATTTTCTTGTCAAAGAAGATGCGGCTGGGAGGGTGTAAAGACACTAATATCAAGAGAGTGTTTGGACGTACTAGCGTCGCTCCTCGTCGACGTTGATGGTCTTTTGCTGCCCAGTGGCGGGGTCTGCACGCGACGATGAAGTAGGAACGGCTGATCTCGTGCGTGTACTCACTGGCGAAGTTCAGCTTCATACTAATAGGGTGATCAGCGACGACGTCGACAACGAGCAGAAGCACGGACGGCGGTGTCGGTCGGTCTTGAAGATGGCGGGTGGGCTATCGATACTGGGCTGACTAACAAATTAAGGTTTATAACTGCACAGTTGTTACAAGCCACAGTGTGACACGTGACACTCGCTATCATCACTGTGTCGATCCGTCCACAAAGGCCATCCTCAAGACTCCCCCCCAAAAATCTGTGCGTATCCGTTGTCATCGTCGCCGCCGTTGCTGACGATGTTGCAGAGTCGCCATGGGTCGTATGCACGCTCCCGGAAAGGGTATCTGTACGTCGTCAGACACGTTCGGTGCGCGATGGAGCCCTAATGTTCTGCAGCCTCTTCTGCCCTTCCTTACCGCCGTACTCCACCATCATGGCTGAAGACGACCCCCGACGAAGTCGTCGACCACATCATCAAACTCGCCCGCAAGGGTCTCACCCCATCCCAGATCGGTGTCACCCTCCGTGATTCGCACGGCATCCCCCAGGTGCGCTTCGTTACCGGTAACAAGATCCTGCGGATTTTGAAGAGCCACTGTACGTGGTTATTTCCTCTTGTCCATATTCACTTGGCTGACACCCGGCAGCACTCGCACCAACCATCCCCGAAGACCTTTACCACCTCATTAAAAAAGCCATCTCTGTCCGCAAACATCTCGAGGTCAACCGAAAAGACAAGGACTCCAAATTCCGCCTGATTCTCATCGAGAGCCGAATTCACCGACTGGCACGGTACTACAAGACCAAGCAGGCCATCCCACCCAACTTCAAGTATGATGCCAACACGGCATCGACGTTGATTGCTTAAGGCACTGGCGTTTTTGATGAGTCGGGTGGTAGTTTGCATCAGATATCTGTCTCGGATGGAAGAGAGGAAGAGTCTGATACATGCCATACAGCAAGTGAAAGTGTAGGCTTTTTATTCTTGTGCGCCATGATCATGATTCCTTGGAGCTCTTTGCATGGTGTGATGAAAGAGTACAGTACAGATCTAAATGTTTCTCTAGGCCCACATTGCTTTGAATTTTTCATCAAACTCCACGGTTACCTCGTGCACCACTTCCAGAACCCGCCAGTCTCGTTCCGCAACCCATCTGGGTTTTGGAGGTACAGTTCCACTTGCCACCGCAGATTCTCTTCTTTCGTCGTCCCCGTCTTCCCCACCGTCGTCCCGTTCCGTTGGGTCGTCTACTTCGACAAACCCGCTGTCCACGACACTTTCATCGTCCTCGTCCCGGTCGCCTTCCGCGACGCGTTCTGGCTTGCACATAATGAGCCGTTCCAAGACCCCTCGCACCGTCAGCAACGTCAGCATAAACTCTTCCAGCACGAACCAGACGTCACCACCCCGTATCGCATTGGCGTCGCTCAACGCCTTGGCCTGTCCATGCGTGAAAAAGTCGAGAATGTATGCGTTGACCGCAAATCCGTGTGTGTCCCTGGTCGCACCTACACGCGCGGGCCCGTCAAAGATGCGCGCCAATGACGGAATAGCGTGTTCGTGCAGATTCAGACCTCTTCTCGCCGTTCGCGTCAAATCTGTTACGCTCTTGAAGTGGTCGTCGTGCCCCGAGTTCGCAACGAACAGAGACCTTGCAACGACCCTGAGTGCGGTCTTGTCCAACCAAACCGCAAATTGTGCGCCTGCGGAGAGTGCAGGCGTCCCACCCAGCTCAGCGTCGCTCAGTGGGAGGCGAGTGTCGGGTCCCAGCTCTGAGCTGCGCTGAGAGCCGTACGTGAGCGCATATCCAATAAAGATCCGGAGTATCTCTTCTTCATGTTCTGTTAGCACCCGCCGTGCATCCTCCTGCAGAGGAGGCAAAACGACCATCGATGCCGACTTCTTGATGATCTCCGCCGTATTCTCGTCTTTCAGATAGGACGCAGGCAAATACAGTCTTCCAAACAGATGGCTCATGAGCAGGACGAAATCGTGCTTGGCTTGGATCAAGCTGGATTGTCCACAGATGCGGTGGAGGACGCCATGTCGGAGAAGTGTGACGAGCGCAAAGTTACTTGGCTCGGTGTAATACAGATTAGAGGCGATCCCAAAGAGGTTGAATGGCCGACCGTGTCCATCCAACAGACGCGCGCGTCGAAGATAATCAACGCTGAAACGAAGATGGTGCAACAACTGCTGGGTACCCTCCTCGGATCCAAAGCTAATTTGAGGGAGACGGAACAGGCGTTTCACAGAATCTACCGCAACAGGTGCATACTCAGAATTATGGAGGAGGTTGAAGAGACGAAGAATGAGTGTTGACGTCACTGGGAAGTTGGCACCGAGGGATGGAAGTCTCGAGAGGGTCAAACGTTGCACTCGGTCCATGGGGAGACCGAAGAAGACGACCTTTCCAAGGAGGTCATAACCACGCCTTCCTGCACGACCGGCACATTGTCGATACTGACGAGCACGATCAGGATCGTCTCACCAACACTAACAAGGGCATACCTGAAGGGCTGTCAGGTATGGTGAATCACCACAAAAGACCGATGTTTTCGTCGGAGCGTTGATACCGAGTGCGAGTGTACCTGTGCAAATGTCTATGAGCATCGTTCACGTCGATCTTTTGTACAAGTGATCACCTGTTGCAAATATGACACGAATGAATCCCTGACGAAAGAGGCTGCCAGACCATAAGTAATCCTTGGACACGAACTAAGCACTGACGCTGCCCACCTTTCGACAACTGCCCTATACCGCTTGTTCATGCCAGAATGGTGCACCGCAACCCCACGTCTTAGGCAACGTAGGGCCCATCCAGGCGTCCGCGTCCACCTGGCCATATTCGTCAGTTCCTCATCTAGCATGCTCTCCGTGTACGACGCGCGCTTGCCCACCAACGAGAACTGGGGCAAGGGTGCGTTGGGATTAAACGTCGCCTGCCACTCGGCAGTCTCAACCCTGTCCTCATTCGGATCTGCCTTGTTTTTCGCCGCTCGGGCGGCCGCCCGCTCCCGCTCCTTGGCCCTCGATAGCCAATCTTCGTACTGCGCCAGCTTGCGCTGCCATTCTGGGCTCGTGGCACGCCATTTTTTCTCTCGGTTAACCAACGCCTGGCAAAGGGTCTTTGCCATGATTTCACAGTTTAATCGATCAAAATGAAAGAAAATCGCTGGCTATGGTGCAACGTTACTCGGACGTACTGTAGACGCACAGATACTCACCAGATCGCCTTGGGCGTGGAGGTCGCAAACGAGGTGGATCAAATTCGCCTTGAATACATCGGGGCTGGGCTGAGTGTTGATTACGTTGGTGGCAACTCGACTCAGTTCACCATCCTCGAGGCTTGCGATCACCTTGTACAACGGGGTCTCCACGTCGCGTGGGTCAAACTGAGCAACCATCGGCGCGAGACATGCTTTGAGCGCGGTGTCGTACGCGATCACGTCCTTTTGTTGCAAAAGCTTGTCAGAGGGGAAAAACTTTAACGGATTCAATTCTTGCAGCGTCGAGGGAGGGACATTGCCATGCGTCACGAGCGCCCGATAGAGCGTCAACGTGTCCGACGCTTCTAATGCAAGATCGGAGGGGATCGATCTCGGCCCAAAAGCAAGCATGGCGATTGGGTGGAGGTACCGCATCCGCCCCGTAGATTTGTACGTGTCGATGGACTCGAGCGTGCTACGCGGCTTCTCTTGGATGTTGTAAAAGAATTTGCGAAGATGAGAGTACCGGTGGGGATGATGGACAAATGTATGCTGGAAACCACCAGCTTTCTGGACTACTTCAAGCCACGTGTTAAATTTCTCGGGTTCTCCAACCGTTGCGGATAAGCCACTAGATGGTTAAAAGGACGCTGTTAGCAAATCACCGACGAGAGGGGATGAAGATCTGACATGATAGGGCAGGGACTGAGCAAAAGAATCTGTTCCCATACACGCCCACCCTCTTGTTGACCAATCGAATGTATTTCGTCAAGAATAATGCTACAAAAACGATGCGTTTCTGAAAGACAAGAGAAAAAGGGAAACCTACTATTTCACCCGAGGCGCCCATACTTTGGCTAAGGGTGGTGAGAGCATCATGATCGCAAGCATTTCCGGAACCGTGACGAGAATTTGACAATTTTGAGGATCGTGGATGCGGTAGTCCCGAGTATGAATGGACCAGCAACTCCCTATATATCGTGATACGATTCCGTCAAAGCGTTCTAACAAGAACACATGGGGAAACTTACTACTATGCAAATCCTTGCTGAATCGGGCGTACACCTCGGCAGCGACTTGGGTGACGAGTGCTTTCGTCGGGGCGACATAAATAATGACACCATCGTCCGACCCTCTAAGAACCTTTTCCATTGCATAATACGATATAAAGGTTTTACCCGCACTAGTTGGTGCTATTCATGGGTTCAGTACACACATGGGACGAAACGACTATGACGACGACGCACCAACGACAAGAAGTGACTTGTTCTCATCAATTGCATCCAAGACTTTCCTCTGCCATGCGTCCGGTTTAAACGGGACACGTGGATCTGATTGACTGTCCATGCTCCGATCCATGAATTCTCCAAACACGCGTAATTGCCACTCGATAGGATGCTCCTGAATATGCATGAACGCATGTAAAGGTTCTTGTGTCTTGGACTTGACGAGCTTGACAAACTTAAACGTCAGCGGTCGGTCTTCTGGTATCGTTGAAGAAACCGTGAGCGCGTTTGCATACGCAGAGAAGCCGAGAACGTTGAGAATGTCTTGGATACACTTGCACATCTCGCTAGTCGAATAATTCAACTCGAGAATCTCCCGGACAGTACGAAGTGCCGTGACGCTATGTTTATCACGGATCGCGGCCGATTCGCGTTCTGGATCCAAAATCCAGCTCTGGAACACGCGATGGAGACGATAGAGTGCTAACTCGGCTGCCACAAACGGCTCATTGAGTCTCGGATTATTTTTGAAGTCTGAGAGTATTTTTTCCACAGACGACATGGACTGTTGAGCATCGAGATCGCAGATACGTTCTTTCAACCACGCGATCGATTCGATGAGTTGTTTTTGTGCCTTTTGCGCCAGATTCTGTTCGCGAATAGCATCTGCTTTTGACTGTTTCTGTGGCGCTTTGGAACCAGTAGTACGTGTATAACTTTGCTTCTATAAACGTACGCGAGTATAATTGTTAGTGACCATGAGACACATGCGAGTGCACACGAGGTACTAGCCTTTGCCTGGGGGCGAATGGTCGCCGAACTGGTAGCTACCGACGGTATCTTGATCTGACGCAGCGTAGCACCAGATGCGCCCGTTAGAGTAGCAGCCTGATCGTGCAACGTCTTCATGAACCGCTGGTCGGAACGAAGTTTTTTTTGCCGTAGTTTATCCGTTATCGCAAGCGGTGCCTCACCTCCGAGGTGCTTTGGTAATATAGGTTTCTTGTTGTTGTGCCAGTGGCGTGTGTCCTCGTAGAGTGTGCCGTTGTCGAAATAACCCGTTGTAGGCACCTCAGGCGATGAGTTATCTGCACCTTTCTTCTGTTCTTGCACCTCTTCCTCTTCGCTCCCGGTGTCCCATTCATCAGAATCGGACTCTTCCTCCTTCTCCTCTTCCTTTTCCTTTTCATCGAGTGGCTTGGCCCCCGCATCATCGCCTTGGATAGGCGCGAGTTCGTCATCGAAAACTTGGTTGCTAAATGGAAGCAGCCCGGGCGTGGGTGGAGCGGCAACCGTTTGCATGGGAAGAAACTCGGAAGCAAATTGTTCAAACGATGCAACCGGAACAGAGAACGAAGATAGCTTGTTCTGTACGACTTTAGCCACCACGTTTCCGAATATGTTCTGTACCGAGAGTGTGCTGTTTTCCGCCAAGAAACGGACGAGCGCGATGAATACCCTTACATCGATATCGACAGTAGTATCTAGGGAGGTGATGGACGCTTCTACAACGCGGAAAATCTTTGGTAGGAACTCCGAGACCAGCATATGTTTGAATGTAGCTTCCATATTTTCCGTTTTCCTGGCCCGGTGTTGTGTCGACAGGTGAGGAAGCAATATTAAATGAATGAGGAAGGCATAGAGGAGAGCCTTGTCTCGATTACTAGAGAATCGCGTTTGGGTTGCCACCTTCAGCACGACATCCTCAATATCAAGTATTTTCAGCGTCGGAAGGGATTTAGTAGATGTAGGTGATGGAACGAGACCAGCATTCGTTGATTTCTGTTCGAGAACGCGAATCGCTGTGGAATATGCAGTACGAACAATTTTATTTTGATTTGGCCTCGACTCGTAGACAAATGAAAGAACCTGCACAACATAACAAACTCAATGGTTGCTAGTTATGATCAACGGAGGATGCCGACCTTCGAGTCGCGAAACTCAGCACCAGCCAAGAGTGCAAGTGCCATCCCACGGGTAAGGAGATCGAATAGAAAGATACGATGGCAAAGAAGGCGATGATCGGCGAAATCATCCGTCGATTCTGGGTCGCCATCATTGATTAGGGCAAACATGGGCTATGTCATAGTGAGCCGAAGGAAAAGCCTTTGCCTAGATCGACTCACCTTCCGCAAAAATACATAATCCCTCCACTTGGGATCGGAGAGACCTGAAAAAACGTACACGCAAACCTCAGGTATTTTCCGCAAGTGATTGAATAGAAGTTTCCGAGCGAGGGACCGGGATGTTTCTCTGAAACCACCTACCCCGGTTCTCAGTGCGAGGTGTCGGGTGCCTGCCAGGCTTTAGAACGGTATCCGAATGATCACTTAAGAACAACCTACCTTCCCAAAATACGACGTCGAAAACGGCTGAACGCTTCACAAACTCGCCCAATATACGTTCAAGCGAATGCAAAGCATGCACAAGCTGAAATGAAGGATCTTATCACAGCATACATATGCTCTGTTCAATATGGCATAGTGTCGACTCTCACCATCAGATTTTCCTAGCGCCAGAAGTGGGTCATCGATGACCATCTGGATGAGCGAATGTCCTAGAAAAACTATGAATCGACAAAGTGCTGAGGATGTGAGAGACTACTGCACCATCGATGATGAATGGCTCAGTCCCAGCATAGTCACCAAGGAGATCCATCCACCTGGCTCGCTTGCTGGCAGTGTGCCATTCAGCATCAATCCGCTTCAACGCATCTGGGATCGATAGCAAGTCAGTTTCTGGCGTATCTAAATCACGATGATCGCTGAGCTCGAAGCCCTCTAAATCCATCGTATAGTTGAAGTCGTCACGTTATCGGCGGTGAGATGATAGAAGATGCTGA
>JBBPKM010000853.1:0-11544 GCA_038089255.1 Austroboletus rostrupii | reverse complement strand
CAAATCACATGACCTTGGAGGCGAAGTTGTAGCCAAGAGTATGTACAATATATGTCTTCACCAAATCAAAACATGATTTGTCCATGTGCTTGCAGTGCACTTCGTGCACTGCATTAGGATTAGGCATTGCAACGGTTTTGTTGCTCACTGTAAGGTCATCATGCATTAGAGATGAATGGAGTAGCTTAGAGAAGGGTAAATAAAACTAGAGATAAATGTAGGAATATGATAGATAAAAAGAAGTCAAAATCAGATAAGAAGAATCAAAGAAGACATCTACCATCACAGAACCATCCAAATTCTAGTAACATTCAGCCAAACACTGGAACAGTCTGGATGACATAGCAAGATCTAGTCAAGCCTTGTATCACCTTACAAGACATACTGCACATCATATATATACCTACTATCTCTCACTAGAATTTGCTAGGTCTTGTGAGACAGGTTTTAGATTGCATGTAGTTCACTAGCTCTCATTAGATACTCTCTCATTGTTACCAACTCTTGCTAGGGCTCATTGGATATCAATAGTATACACTATACATATAGTTTCTGAAATCATGGAGTTATTCATGTTTTAGCAAGGTCTAGCTAGGCCTCACTAGGCTTTGCTAGATATGATTGAACCTAGTAACCCTAGCATGAAATTACAGTACTACATGATGATCATGGCACAAATATGACACTGCAAATATATATAATAAAGCTTTGAAGACATACCTAGAGTAATCTGAAGTTGAGTTCATTGTATTCCCTCCCATCTTCCACCTCTTCATCATCAGAAGGTCCCCCATCCTCCTCACTCTCCATGAATTGATCCAGTCCCATATAGCTGTATTGCTCTATTTCATCATCAAGTTTATTGCCCATCAACTCCTCTTCATTTGTAGGGCTGCTATCTTTGGCATCTTCATTCCCACTGCTTTCTTCCTTAGACTTGGACATGTTTGGACTGCCCATGGATATGTCTTCATCAGATTTCTTTGCCCCTGAGTCAAATAGGCTATGATCATATTCAAAGGTATTTTTTTTCTTGTTGAAGGCATTGTAGTCATTGAGAACACACTGCATCACCTCATGAATTGCCTTATGGCCCACTCCACCACCTTGGTACCTCATAAATATGTCCCGGTTGATGAAACTAGAAGAAGTAATATTAGTTATGCAAAAAAAAGTTAGTAGTACTCACATATTGATGTAGTACCAATCCCAGTTTTCATTATTTTCCAACTTGTTACATGCAATTGATGGTGGCAGAAGATTCAACATTCAACCATGCTAAAAGGCCAGGATAATGTGCATACTAGGAATAACATTAGCTGGATTAACAAACCCAAACCTCACATTTAGTTCTTCTTGGAGATAGAAGCCTGTGCAGGGCAGGCAATGGGCTATCTACTCATATTTGGTTCTTTTGCTTTGTGCAAACCATTGAACCCAGAGAATATTCATGTGCTTTGGTGCTGTCTCCTAACTTCTAGACCCGAGATACAGAACCTGTAAATGGAAAATTCCAATCACTCATGCATACCAGTATGAATGAGGATTGTTGATATTTTTGTGTGACAAAACCATGATATCTGAGTGTGTGTAAAGGTTGATCATGTCTTGAGCTCTTTGCAGATCATAAGTCATGTAGTTGACACAGAGAATTCAATGATGGTAAATTTGATTATTGATGAAAGCAACTTGATTCCACTGGGCTACCATAAACTCCTCTTTGCTTTCATGGATATCTAATAGATGACAAAGAATATGAGTTTTTAATTTTTTGAGAAAATCCTATTGTGCCAAAGGATGAAACTGTTACAATTTCCCTTTAGTTTCTATTTCTTTCCTTTGCTATGTCTATATCTGGACTTATATTTCTTCTTACAATAGTCATTTCAATTTTCTTGAGACTATTGTACTAGTATATTGGTTCCTTTATGACTCATTTCTTTTGACTCATCATTTCTTGCTGACTGATACATCAATCAGCACTTACTTATATATGCTTACTATTGACTTCCTCTCTTGTACTATATGAGCTTGCCCTCAAGATATCCTGTCTTGACTGGGCATTCACCTGAAAATATAAACTCTCTTGAACTTGACTTCCACAACCAGTAACCATCAAAAACATAGATGCCTCCATCAACAAGAATGGACTTATCAAGTTCAAAACCACCCTCTTTGTAAACATCAACAGATATGTTCAAAAAGTAGAGTTCTACCTCATAAACTGTGGCAAGGAAACAGCCATCCTTGGCTTTCCCTGGCTGACTGCTGTAAATCCTGTCATTGACTAGAAAAAGAAAACTTTGGACATTCCAGCCATATCAGATCAGTCTGTGGACTTAATTGCATCATATGAACAAGAAAAACAACAAAGAAAAGAGCTTTACAATAAACAAAAATCAAACTACTCCATTCTGCCACCTTGACACATCAATGTTGATGCCCTTATAGATGAACATCTCTTTGGATATTTAGATAGGACTGAAGATGATGTCCTCTATGCCAATATCATGATAGCTCATGACATGGCTCACTTTAAACCACTCCAGACCTTATCTAGAATGATTTTGGCCAATGGAAGATTTATTTCCAATCCAGCTCTCACCTGTGCAGCCTTAACCATCTTTACCAACTTGGCAATCCATGCCAAAAAACAAGAAATTGTCTTACCAGAACAATATAAGGACTTTACAGACATTTTCTCAGATGAAAACACTTTACTTCCTCCATCCAGAGATTGTGATTATAAAATTAACCTCACAGAGTTCTTCATGCCAAAAATAGGAAAACTATATCCATTAACAGCCAATGAATGGAAAGCCCAAGATGAGTTCCTCAACAAAAACTTGAAATCTGGAAAAATTCATCCTTCCACTTCTCCTCAGGCTACATCCTTCTTCTTTGTCAAAAAGAAGAATGGAAAGCTTTGACCAGTCCAAGACTATTGATACCTCAATAACTATACAGTTTGGGATACCTACCCTCTACCCCTTATCTCCAACCTCCTAGACAAACTAAAAGACACCAAAATCTTTATCAAGTTTGATGTTCAATAGGGTTACAACAATATCTGGATCAAAGAAGGACATCAATGGAAAGCCATCTTTATTACACATCACAGACTCTTTGAATCAGTCATCATGCCCTTTGGACCAAAGAATGCACTAGCCACTTTTCAAAGATTCACAAATAAAGAATTTTGAGACCTAATCACAGAAGGACATATTGTTATTTATATGGATGATATCTTAATCTTCTCCCCTAACCAGGAGACTCATGATGAAACCACCTGTCAAGTCCTTCAAAGAATAAGGAAACTCAACTTGTGACTGCATCTTTAGAAATGTCTTTTCAATTCTAACCAGGTAGAATATCTTGGGATAATCACAAAACCTGGCTCTCTGGCCATGAATCCAATAAAACTTGAAGATATTAGCTCATGGCCAACCCCCACCAAGCTAAAAGAAGTACACTCCTTAGGTTTTGCCAACTTCTACCATCACTTTGTTAATGGGAGCTCAAACATTGCACAACCACTCCTTAACCTGACAAATAAAGACCACCCCTGGTCCTGGACTGAAAATTGCAACCAAGCCTTCCTCCACCTCAAAGAAATCTTCTTATTCTAACCTGTTCTCTGCCTTCCAGACCCCTCCAAACCATTTGATATTGCTACAGATGCTTCAAAGTATGCCACAGATGGAATTCTTCTCCAGACTGATGAAAATGGTAACTGACATCCATGCTCTTACCTCTCTCAAACATTCTCTGCAACTGAGCAGAACTATGACATCTATGATCATGAACTCTCGGCAGTTATCTGTGCCCTCTAGGCTTGGCATCATTACCTCCTTGGCTCTGCCTTTCTGGTTCAAGTCTTCACTGATCATAAAAATCTCACCTACTTTAAACAACCTTAGAAACTTAACCAGCAATAGGCACACTGGCTTCTTGATATCACAGATTATGATCTTAAAATGATCCATGTTCCTGGAGCACTTCTTATGGGTCCTGATGCTCTCTTTTATTGCCTTGATTGCTGCCCTGACAATTCTACTGATGATGATGCTGTAACTTTCCTACTGTTATGGTACAAGAAAAGGAGCCTTTATGGCTATATTTATATGTCAACATGACAAGTGGCCTCAATGGCCTTATTTTTCATTTTTATAACATGTCTTGCCAGGTTGCAAGACCTTATCTTATCTAATCTTATCAAGAGGCACTTATGTCAGTGCTTATCTTATCTGTTGATCTTATCTTATCCAATCTGTTGATCTTATCTTATCTCCCCTAGATATCTTATCAAGGATCAGTGGCATGATTATATGATCAGGAAAGACCCTAAACCCTATTTATGCAAGTCACATCAGTCATAGGATGGCTGTTCCTCAAAGGGTCTAGGCTTGCCTGACCAAGTCCTCATGGCATAGCTGTGCCTGCCTCATATCCTATCTATTCTTTGGAGTCACACCAAGATCCGGAATCTTGTTCCCTGACTCAGGGTCCTTATCTATAAGTTACAAGGACTCACCCCTCTTTATGACTCACAAGAAGTCACCTTATCTATGCCTCATGGTTGTAGCATGCTGCCATACCATGCAGGTTCCTCATGGTATTTATTATAGAAGCATGGGATTCCCTTCCATTGCAAGGCTATACATGAAGACATGCAGCAACAGCATGGATCAAGGATCCTATTTGATATTTATCTCAAGATCTGCCACACTGGCATGTGGCTTCCTTATGACCACAGCCATGAAGGCTATGCTTATCTATGATTCCTATTTGTCATGACAACATGCTTTGACAGCATGGTATGCTTCTTATAACTTTTATGACTTATATCTATCTTTTAAATTCTTAGAATATTTCTATTGGAAAATAATGGACTTTTATTTAAGTAGGATATATTATATCTTAGATTCCATATACATATGTGTATATAGTCTTTTCATATATAAACCCCCAGGGCAACAGGACTGGATCCCCAGTCTCGAAGTCTTGGATCTTTCCTCCAAAGTCAAGGGATTTCCACACAACCTAAGCAAGTCCTCTCCAAGTCCTTGATCTAGTAAGGGGTAGCCAGTCACAGCTAGCAAGGCAGGAATCCCAAAACTCATCCCTTAAAGTTCATGTTCAAACCCAAGGTGCCCCAGCCCTTGGTGGCACTCTGAAGACATACAGATACTATTCTGGTCTTATATTCAGGCCTTAGTAGTTAGAGTGTTTCACCTACCTCCCTTCCTCTTTGTTAATCTCATTGACCTCACCCTTCATAATAAAATCTCCACACCATCATCATCAGATCCTCTTATCATCCAGTCTTTCCAATCAATCCAAGATAATATTCCTCATGCCCCATGCTCTTGCCTTGCTGACTGGCAGTATCATGATAGCCTTCTGCACTACAAAAATCATGTCTATGTACCAGCAGATCCAATACTTTGATGCTCCATTGTCTCTTACTGCCATGACCACATCACTGCAGGACATCCTGGCTATTTCAAAACCTGTCAACTTGTTGCCTCCAAGTTTTGGTGGCCCAGCCTGGCCTTCTTTGTCCAGACCTTTGCTACTAGATGTGCCATCTATCAACAGAACAAGCCTAATATACACCCCTCTATTCCTCCTCTTACACCAATCATCTTTTTCTGCACCCACTCTTTCCAACAAATCTCTTGTGATTTAATCACCAATCTTCCTCTCTCCTCTGGCTTTGATTCCCTATTGGTCATGGTTGATCATGGCCTTACTAAGGGGATAATTCTCTTTCCTACAAAGAAAACTGTTATTGCAGAGGGAATTGCTACCCTTTTCTTCCACAAAGTCTACAAGTGATTTGGACTTTACAATAAAATCATTTCAGATCAAGGACCATAGTTCATCTCAGCCTTCACTAAAGAATTGGAAAGACTTTTAAATTATAATCTTGCTCTCTCTTCTACATACCATCTCCAAACAAATGGAGAAACTAAGTATGTTAATCAAGAAATTGAAACTTATTTTCACATTGTCTGTGGAAACTCCCTTGGAACATGGGCTGATCTATCACTATCACAGAATTCATCCATAATCACCATCCTCATTCCATTACAGGAAAATTCCCATTTTACTTAATGATGGGATATGAATCCATCACCTTCTCTTCCATAACCCAACCATCTAACCTCCTAGTGGTGGAAAATTGCTTTAAAGCCCTTATTGCTATCTGAGAAGAAGCTCTTGCAGCATATGAACTCACCAGACAAACCATGGCTGCACAATTGAGATGAGGCTTTACACCATTTACTAAAGGAGATAAGGTTTGGCTAGAAGCCTGAAATCTGAAATGCCTTATCACCAACCCAAAGTTTGTTCTAAAATACAAAGGATCTTTTACCATTATCCAGGTCCAATCTACTATCTCTTATTGACTTCACCTTCCTGCCACATGGAAGATATACAATGTATTCCATGCTTTCCTTCTCACCAGGTACAAAGAAATGATATTTATGGAAAGAACTTTCCTATGCCACCTTCTGATCTTATCACAGAGAAAGAAGAATATAAAATTAAAAAGATCATATGGCATCACAGAACTCCACAATCCTGTTTCTATCTGATCTGATGAAAAGGATACTCCACTGAAGAAAACTCATGGGTCCCAGAATGGGATCTCAAAAATGCAAAGTCCACTTTCTTGGCTTATAAAAAGCTTTACCCATCAACCTTCTTCCTTTAATGCACCTGAACTATCACTTGCAAACAATGTCTTTGCCAATCAACAACATCATCTTCATCTCTTCCATTTCCTCTCTTTCAAACTCTACTGTAGCATCACCATTTTCTACTTATTCAGTCATCCTCCTCATCACTCTTGCTGCCATTGAAGCCACTGCCATCTCCATGAACCCAGAACTCATTGCTATCCCTGCTGTTGACACTCCACATCTCACATACTGCTTTAAGGAACCTGTTGTCAACCCCACTCATTTGGTTGCTTATGAGCAGATTTTCACGGATTCATGCTTTGCCACTATTATTGATGTCCATCTCGACCCTGATTCTGCTGCCCATGCACTTTACTACTCATACCTCCAGTGTGACTCCCTAGGAACCATGGGGAATATACTTTTACAGGATGCTAGAACCACCTTTTATAGGCAACATTGTTATGTTTTCTTCCTTCTTTTTGCTATGCCTATACATAGACTTATCCAATTCCCCCCTATGATAGTATATTGGACTACATCACTATCATACTTGCCATCACGAGTTTCCTTCACAATATATCTATTACTCATCAGCCAGACATCAGTCATCTGATTGCCCAGTTCTCTTTATGTTTTCCTTTCTCTACCCTGGCCCATGCTATGATCGACACCTATATCAGTCCTTACATCGTAGCACTTGTACTCTAGTTTAGTTCTCCTTGGTCAATACCAAGTTTGCTTAGCTCCTGGTCATTCTCTTCTGATCAGTTTATTGAGCACCAAGTCATCGTCCTACTCTTGAGTGGATGCTTCTTTATGCTAGCCCTATATGAGGTCTTCTATGATCTACCCAACCAAGCAACCATCTGTCGCCTGTGCCTATTGTCCAAGAGATTGGTTCATCCAAGGCTACGCTCCTACCTACCCGGTCAAAGCATAACAAAAGAACTAAACTCTCAAAGTGCGACTAGTTTTATCTAGGTCTCCCACCATATTGTCCAACAGGTTCTCAAATTGGCAGAATTGGCAGGTATTCCCTGCACCCTCAACTGCATCTGAATCATCTGGTGAAGTCCCAACTGACCCAGATGAACCAATAGCTGAAGAAGACCAGGAGACCCGTAATCTCGGAAATCGGCTTGAGAGGTCCCTCATCATCCCATATATACTGATGCCACCAAGTCCTACACTGCAACCATAGGCCAGAAGAATCTTCACCTTCCCACCCCCTAATGTCCAAGTGGTCCCAAACATAAATGTCACAGCACCCTCTGCCCAAATGTCCAATGCACCAGCCACTGCAGTGAAACCAACCAATCTCCATCTCAGAACCCCTAAAGACTTCAATGGATTGTATGCCCATGCCATCCCATGGCTGCAATTAGTCCAAATGTACTTAGCTGTCAATGACAAGCTGTACAACAGCCCCAACAAGCAAATTGCATATGTGCTGTCCTTTATGAAAAAAAGAACTGCCATCACCTGGGGAGATACCTTTCACAAATCAAAGTTAACTGCCAGAACCTTCTCTATAGGGACCTGGGCAGAATTTGAAACTGATTTCCACACTGCTTTTGAAAACACAAACCTCAAAGGCAATTCTTTGGCCTGGCTTGCCAGAGAATGCATCTATAAAAATTGGTCTGGCGGATACAACCCTACCCTCCAAAAGTACATCGCCATGTTCCAAAGCAAAGTAGCCCTCACCGGCATCATGGACAATCAAGTCCTCATCAATTACTTTGCCTCAGGGATCCCAGTATCTCTTATACAAAAGATTCAAACGATGGAAAAAGTACCAGATAAAGTTAAAGACTGGTACACCAAAGCTGCTCACTTCACAAGCATCAAAGAACGAGCCCTCAAAATCGCAGCTCAATACCATCAGGGTAATACTCCGTTCATGCCTACCATACAAAGCCATCCTGTGCCTAGCCATGACCCCAATGCAATGGATGTGGATGCTGTCCACATCAAAAGACTTATGCCAGAAGAACGAGAAAGGTGCCACAAGGAAAATCTATGTTTCCTCTGCAGAAGGAAAGGATACTCCATCTGAGATTGCCCTAGCAACACATGTCCCACCCTGCCAATGAGGACCATTCGAAAAGTTAATGAAGAACCTTGTGCTGGTATCATGGAGGTACAAGACAATGAAACGGTGGGCAAACTCCACCTGGATTTTTAAAGTGGAGGACATCTGCAACATATGTTCCTCCATTTCTTGATGTATTGTTACGATTTATCCCTAGCCCCTATTTCTTTTCTCTGTTATGCCTTTATTAGGACTTATATTTCTTTCACAATAGGCACTCGTATCTTCTCGCGACTATTGTACCGGTATCCCGGTTCCTTCACACTTACTCATTTCTACTGACTCATCGTTCCGTGCTGACTGATATCTCAGTCAGCATTACTCATACACGTTTACACCTTGTGTCTCTTTTTGTACTCTATGAGCCTGCCCTCATTCTCTTTACTTCGTATATAAACCCCTCAATGGGTTCCTTGTACTCTAGCTTAGTTCTCCCTTGTATTCTCTCGAATACATCTCCCCTTTGTGCTAGCTCCCAGGCGCTCTCTTTCGTCTGGTCTCCTAGTCAACTAGTCTTCGTCCTACTATTGAGTGGACGCTATCTCGAACATCTTCGAACCCTCAACCCTAGGGTTATCAAGTACTTGATTCTTGTCCTCACAAGGGCTACGCTCCTACCTACCCGGTCGAAGCGTAACATGTATTATGTAATGCTGTACCAGTAACAATGAAGGCAATGAGAATCCCCATACAAATCATGCTACCCATTGATATGAACATCAAAGCTGTTGCCGCAACCGCCCTTGTTGACTCTGATGCACAAGTCTCCTGCATTGACTGGGAATTTGCATGTCAAAAGAAACTCCCTCATACCTGATTAACCACCCTGGTTACAATATGAAACATCAATGCTTCAACAAATAGAAATGGAACTATCAAGTTCAAAACCATATTGTTTATCAATGTGAATGGCTATATATGCTCTACTGAGTTCTATCTTATGAACTGTGGGAAGAAAACAATGATTTTAGGATTTCTGTGGCTCACTGCCATAAGCCCTTGGATTGACTGGCAGAAGAAAATGTTAGAAGTACCACAAGAATTGGATCAGACAGCAGATATGGTGGCCACTCATGAACAAGAAAAGCAGTGGAAAGGATGACTGTATGACCTCTGAAACCCTGACTATATGACACCTTCTCCATGGCACATCAACATTAATGCCCTCGTGGACGAACACCTGTTTGGCTACCTTGATCAGACAGAAGATGATGTCCTCTGCAGTAACATATGCCTTGCAAGATACATGGTGCATGTCAAACCGTTGCAAACCTTATCACAGACTGTCCTTGCCAATGGTCGTTTCATTCCAAATCCTGCTTTCACCTGCACCATGCTCACTATGTCCACGGATCTAGCAATTCATGCAAAGAAAGAGGAAGTTGTTCTCCCCTTCCAATATGCTGAGTTTGCTGACATCTTCTCTGATGAAGACACCCTATTACTGCCTAGTCATGATTGTGATCATGAAATCAACCTAACCAAGACTTTCAAACCAAAAATTGGAAAACTATATCCCCTGATGACTGAAGAACGGAAAGCTCAAGATGAGTTCCTCGACAAAAATCTAAAATCAGGCAAAATATGTCCTTCAACCTCCCTGCAAGCTGCACCATTCTTTTTTGTAAAAAAGAAGGACAGAAAGCTTCACCCAGTACAAGATTATCATTATCTTAACGAGCACACCATCCGCAATGCCTATCCCCTCCCTTTGATTTCTGACCTCCTTGATAAACTCTGTGACACCAAGGTTTTCACTAAATTTGACATATGGTGGGGGTACAACAACATTTGCATTAAGGAAGGAGACCAGTGGAAGGCTGCATTTATCATGCACCATGGCTTATTCGAACCAATTGTCATGCCATTTGGACCGAATAACACCCCGGCTACTTTCCAATGCTTTATAAACAATGAATTTCACAATTTGATAGCCGAAGGAAGGATTGTCATCTATATGGATGATATCCTCATTTTCTCGCCTGACCAACAGACACACAATACCACTACAAAACAAGTTCTACAATGCATGTGCGAACTTCATCTGTGCCTGCGTCTTGCTAAATGTTTATTCAACTCTGAGCCTGTTGAGTACCTAGGCATGATCGCCAAACCAGATACTCTCGCCATGGACCCCGTTAAACTGGAAGGAATTGCCTCCTGGCTGACTCCAACAAAACCTAAGGAAGTCTGGTCCTTTTTAGGCTTTGCAAATTTCTATCGACATTTCATCCCTGGTTACTCCAACATAGCCCGCCCACTTCTTGACCTTATGAAAAAGGACCACCCATGGTCTTGGACCCCTGCATGTGCACATGCATTTGCATGCCTCAAGCACATCTTCACATCTCAACCAGTCCTATGCATGCCCGACTCCTCTTGTCCATTCGCCATTGCAACAGACGCCTCCAAATTCACTATGGGAGGTATCCTCCTCCAAATAGACGAGAATGGTGAGTGGCACCCCTGCTTGTATTTATCCCAAACATTCTTGGCCATAGAACTGTTACAATTTATAACGTGTTCTTACAGACTCATCTTTTTCTTTTGCGATTGCCCCTATATGGACTACTTCGGCATTGTGTCTGCCGCTGCAGACTTCCATCCTTCATGTCATTTGTATTACCATGCAACTGCGCCTTACTCATTTCTTAGCCCAGTTGTGACCTTTATTGCCTTTCTTGCTCTTGGTCTGTGTACGACGACGATACCTACTTACATCGTGCGTAGAATACTGTGTACTTTAGTTTAGTT
>JBBPKM010000852.1:0-11549 GCA_038089255.1 Austroboletus rostrupii | reverse complement strand
ATCTAAAGAATAGATATAAGTTGTTAAAGTCCATGAGAAGCATACCATGCTGTCAAAGCATGTTGTCATGACAAATAAGAATCATAGATAAGACATAGCCTTCAAGGCTGTGGTCATAAGGGAACCACATTCCAGTGTGGCAGATCTATAGATAAATATCAAATGAGACCCTTGATTCATGCTGCTGCTGCATGTCTTCATATATAGCCTTGCAATGGAAGAGAATCCCATGGTTCTAGAATATAAATACCATGAGGGACCTGCATGATATGGCAGCATGCTGCAACCATGAAGCATAGATAAGAGTGATTCCAGAGAATAGATAGAGCATAAGGCAGGCACAGCCATGCCATGAGAACTTGGTCAGGCAAGCCTAGACCCTTGAAGAACAGCCATCCTGTAACTGATGTGACTTGCATAAATAGGGTTCAGGGCTTGTCCCTGATCATGTGACCAACCAGTGATCCTTGATTAGATAAGCAGGGGAGATAAGATAAGATCCTTTGATAAGATCCCCTGATAAGATAAGATCTTTAGATAAGATATTAGATAAGCACTGACATAAGCGCCATTGATAAGATTAGATTAGATAAGATCTTGCAGCCAGGCAAGACAAGTCTAAAAATGAAAAATAAGGCCATCAAGGCCACTTGTCGTATTGACATATAAATATAGCCATAAAAGCTACTTTTCATGTACCATAACAATCATCATGGAGTATTTCTGGCCCACAATCTACAAAGACATCCAGAAATATGTCTCCAGTTGTGCTACATGCCAAAAGGCAAAACCAATGACCACTCCAATTAAGACTTCCCTATAGCCAAATGAAATTCTCTCATACCCTTGGGAAGTCATCTCTGTAAATCTAATTGGCCCCCTTCCTGAGTCAAATAGCAAGGATACAATCCTTATTATTGTTGACCATTTCTCCAAAATGATTTACCTATTCCTGGTAAATATTTCAATTACTTCCCTTGGTATTGCAACAATATTCCATGACCACATATTCAAGCTTCATGGAACTCCAAAAAAGGTTATCTCCAACCAGGGTCTACAATTTGTCTCACAGTTCATGTGAGAACTTTACAAAATGCTTAATGTCAAAGCAAATCCCTCTATGGTGTTCTATTCTTAAACTGACAGTCAAACCAAATGGATCAATCACAAAGTCGAGCAATACCTTTGCATTTACATCAACTATCACCAAAGTAACTGGTTTGATTGGCTTTCCATGGCTGAATTCTCTCATAACCAAAATGTCTTTTTTGGCAATGAAAACATCTCCATTCATGCTCAATTATGGTCATGTTCTGACTATCAAGGTCAACCACAAAGCCAAGACAAAATTCCCTGAAGTCAATAAATTCATCCAAATCATAAAAGATCTTTAAACAAATGCAAAGAAAGCCCTCACTCAAGCCATGGTGCAAATGAAGCATCAATACAACAAACACACCTGACCTCCAAAGGAGTATAAAGTCAAAGACCAAGTGATGCTATTGGCTAAAAACATCAAGACTGATAGACCAATAAAAAAGTTGGACAATAAACAGTATGGTTCTTTTCCTATCATTGAGAAGATTGGAGCTGCTGCATACAAGCTCACTCTCCCTTGGAAGTGGAAAAGCATCCATCCAACATTCCATGAATTGGCTCTAAAGCCATTTACTTCCCCCTCTTTCCCTTCCCAACAAACTCTGACCCCTTCTCCTTTAGACATTGTCAAAGAACACTTAGAATAGGAAATTGAAGAAATCCTTGACTCCCATGTTCAATGCAATCATGTTGAATATCTTGTCCATTGGAAAGGATTTCCTTGCAAAGAACATGAATGAAAAAAGGCCTCCAAGCTCAAACAGACTCAAGACTTGATCTTGGATTTCCATCAATGTTTCTCCCATGCTTTGTCACTCTGTTTCCATCTTCCTCCTCTATCTTCTCTTTGTTATAATGCAAAGCAACCAGATCCTTCTTGCTCCTGTCCTATCTGTCAAGGAATTCCTCTCCCTCCTTCCTCTGGACTTTTCACAACTCCACAATTTCTCAAAGACCAGAAAGCCTTTATCCACTTCTCCAATGACTTTTCCAATTTTCCCCCAACTCCAGAGATATTGGCATGAAAAGGGGGTGATGAAATGTTTTCCCTCCTATTTCACACTTTCACCATCTCATATGTGGTTGTTGTTACAATCACACTTCCATTCTGCCATAACTATGTTTCTCCATCACAGTATGTTTCCCATATGTTTCTCATTTCTGCTCCACAGCTCAGACATGCATAGTCTGCATGTCTCTGCAGCATCTCCACACAGACCATATAGTTAGGTATATAAACCATTGTCCTGTACATACACTCCTCAGTTTCAGATATTTACTTGTACCTTCAAACACTGTGGATCGACTTTAGTGTCTCCACAACTTGTTGGTTGTTCTAACACACACTTAGCTTTTGACAACCACTGCATCAAATTCTAATGCTGGTCCTCACATTGCAGTAAGGCTTGGAAAGCTGTCTAGGGTAAAATTTCATGGATGACATCTGCTTATTGCTAGTCTTCTTAAAAAAACTGGCAGTTATTTATGGTACATGCACATGTGGACCTATACTACATGCTAGTAAAATATGGTAATGAGTTTCTAATTGCGGCTCGGACTAAGCCTATGAGATCCAATTCCTCTACAGTGGTACAAATCAACACTGAATGTCGGTTGGTCGGTAAGGTACTCAAGAGTACTAGCATGACACGCAGGGAGATAACCTTCTGCAAAATAGCTAGGTGGTCTCAGTGGTAGCCGACGGTTGGGACTAGTCTGGGACCAGTCACGACCAGTGAAACCCACTAACCAAATCACCGAATGGCACGCCATCAATACTGTGACTATGACCGGACATGATTGTAACAAGAGAGCGTATCAAGTGTCAGCGAGATACCGCGATGATGGAGTTGGCAAAATGCAGGTATAAGTTTAGAAGCTCCTAGTGCATTTCGTGGGTGTTGAAAAATCGCACTGAAAGAGTACCAGGTGAAAAAAAAAGAGACGGAATAAGGTCATCAAGGCATTCGTGAAAAAAAGTAGATATCATGCGAACAAAGCAACGAGACACTCCAGTACACGTCCACGCGCACCACATCTACGACCGTCCGCTCACCCGTCGCACTCATGCCGACCCAGTCAACCCGGGAGGAAACCCCGAGAAATCGACCTGGTCTTGTATCGCTTGGGCGGCAAGCGTAAATGCCAGGCGTAATCGTAGCCGCACGTTTGACTGCACGACGAAAAAAAAAGTCAGCTCCGTCAACCAGATTAGACGCCAGAGTCACCCCCGGAGGCGCGACCACGCGCATCTGTTGCGTTTCCGTCGCTCCGGGCCGTACATCCGGATTCGACATGGGCAACATCTGCAACTGCTGCGACTACAAAGAAAGTCAGGCTTGACTCAAGGAAACGCTAAATTAGTCTCGTACATACCTTGGGAACGGCGGCTTGAAAATGCAGCCCCGTCACCGCATTCTTCCCTGATACCTGGAACCGCGCCAAAATATTCACGACGCCCGGGCGCGCAGCTGACGTCTGCGGTGATAACGTGATCTTGAGCTCATTTTTGTCGTATGCCGTGTACAACTGCGCCTGGGATCCCGTCAACAGATGCGGTTGGGCAAGTGGCGGTACTGATGTCTGTGCGGGCTGTGCTTGTGTTTGAAGTAGTGAGATCGCCGGCGACGATGGGCCCGCTGCTAGTGATGCAGGCTTCGGAGAGTCAAAAAGTCCGAGAATGTCTTGTATGCTGCTCTTTTGTGGCGGCTGTGGCGAAACCGTGGCAGATGGAGGAGATGAAGCAGAGGTGACAGTGGGCGAGCTGGTACCAAAGATCTCGGCCAGCAGATCTTGGCTGTTTTGTACTACTTGCCCATTGATTTGAGGTACAGGAGAGGCAATTTCGTCTCCGAGGAGGTCGCCCTGACTTGCTGCGTAAGAGCGACGGCATTAGGACAATATGAACGTACCTCTTTTCCTCCTTTCGTAGATCCCACAGGCTTGTTTTCGCTCACTACGTCGTGAGTACTATGATTACCATTGATAGCGGAGTGAACATACCAATACCCATAACTGTCGCCTTGAGTTCTGGAGGTGGCATCCGCTCGAGCACGCCGACTTTCAGATCGCCTAATGTGAACAAACTTGCATATTCCACAGAGCGTTGCTGCAACTCCAGTTCCGGATTCGTCGTGTGTTGGGATAGCACCTCTAGAATCTGCGCTTGTTGCGGTGCCGTAGTGGTATACCGTGAGGCCATCTTGGTGATTGCGCCAAGGACGAATTGGCGGATGAGATTGTTTGCATACGGTGAGTTAAGCGCGGACAGCAAAAGATCAAGGATGTCTTTGTCGGTCGTCTGAAAAGGATGCGAATGAGGATAGTCCAGTTACCAGATATGGTAAGTAATCACGTCTTTCGGTTGGTCTTCATCGACGATCCCACCCTCAAGAAGGACTTCGCTGTACTCACCAATGACCCATACGGCGGCAAGCGTTAGTGATTCTTGTGAGAGATCGGCTTGAAGTGCAGTGTAAAGCTTGGATGTGATATAGGCCTGCAGCTCGGGCGTATGTGCAACAAGACGAATGAATGCTGATAGTATCTCTTCTCTGACAAAATTCCCAGCCTAGCGATCATTAGCACCAAGTACTAGTTTCAAGAGTGGCGCTACTTACGAGTTTCAATGACCTTAGCACGGTATCAATGTGCCATCTCTTGTTTGGAGCAAATCGCTCCGCAGCAAGAGATATTTGTGTAGTCATCCCAGTCTTGAATTCATCATCTGCAACTTCCAGGAAGGCAAGAAGTTCTCGGACAAGTATCCGGACATTCTGCTCATTAATGAGTGCATATGAAAGTTCGAGCGCACGACGTCGTATCGATATGTCCCCATCACGCAGGCAGTCAAGAATGATGTTGCGATGGCGCTGTACTGCGTTTGTATCCACAGTGACAACCTTGTTCAAAGTGTTGAGAGCCACGTAGCTATAAAAATAGTTAAAAATGGAACTTGAAGATGGAATGATGACAAATACCGAATGTTGTTATCTCGATTACTTAGGAATTTCCCGAGAATGTTGATGGCCATGACGCGGAGACCGCTGTCCGCCTCTATGTCGAGGACAGTGAGAACGGTTTCATAGAGTATTGCGTTTCCGACATTCTTCGTGGAGTCGGTATTTGTAGCTACCTAGTCATTTTAGAAGGCAGTGAGGATAACTAGGTTAATATGCGTACTTGAGCAAGGATGTCGTTCATGGTCTCGCTAGCTCGAGCATCCCCCTGCCCCAGGAAGCGAAGTAACCGAAGAACCTTAACTTGCAAAAACGGGTCTGTTATTCCAGATACGTCGTGCTCTGGACTATAGCCGGTTGTAACCAGGGCTTTCATGTTGCGGACGAGAAGAGGGACAGCCTGTATGGATCGAAATGAACATGTATCTTGGAATCAATCATTAATACTGACGTTTCGGAACTCGTTCAAGCAATTGTTGTCTTGCTGACACATTTCGGATATAAGGGTGATGGCAGCGAGGAGGACTCCATGATTTCGATCTGTGAGGAGGTTCTTGGCCCTTTCAATGAAGTGATCCGATAGATCGGGAACTTTTTTAATGATCCTCAGGGCACATAGGGCAGCCTACAAATGCGGTGTGAATAAAAGGCAGAAAAAAAGCGGTGGTCGCTTGACCTTTTTGCGAATATAGGTGTTACTCGAACCGAGCAGTTTTTCGATCTCGTTGGAAAGATCGCGAGACATTTCCTCGGATGCTATATTTGCAAACGTGCATAGACCTAGACCAACCACGTACATGTTGGAATGGTTCAAGTCACTGCCGAATAGGTCAGAGAATGCTGCGAGAGCGAAGAGACGGAAATGCGCACTTTTTGAGCGAGTTGGTAACCAGTGTGAGGACCTCTTGGTTTTCGTCGAGAAGAAGCATAATACCGAGGTATCCAAGACGTTTATCGGCGAAACGAGGACTTGCAACGAGCTTGAGACACTCGATCTGGCCGAAGTGGGCCGGCGAGCCGAGCATGTGTATGTAGAGGAGCTTTGCAATACTGTGGTGACGTGAATACGAGTCCTCTTCCCTAAAAGATGCCCGAATGGCTGCAGATTCCTGCTGGATGAGTACGCGTTCGTCCGCGACGGTCTGCATAGCGTCAGCGGCACCATCGGGGTCGGCAACACCGAAAACTCGCCTTGCATGCCCGTATTCCCTTGATCAATGCTGAGCTTGGTTGTGAGGAGCGAGGGCGACGTGACGGACAGCGAGCTCACCTTTGAGATTATGATACACCATGACGGCGACGCTCAAGAGGTCTGTGACGAGTGTGACATCTACCCAAAGCGTGACAGCGTCTTGTTTTCCTCGTCGACGTCGACGCCGACGGTGAACTCGCGCTTTTCTTCTTCTCCTCCTCTTCCCCATTCTTTTTTTCTCGCCGCATTTGATGAGCGAGACTCTTGCGAAACCTATTTCACCCATTTCTCAGGTGCTGCAGTCGATAGGACTCACCAGAGATGACCTCCTGCGACACAGCGACCAGATGCGTCAGTTCCTCACCCAGCACGACGCGGGCGCGGCCCACCCATTTACTACGGATCCACCGGAGCGGGCGCCTCTCGCTGGTGGATCCTCAAGAACGCGCTCGGTCTCGCACTCACACGCGAAGACGCCGCCTCCGACTACGCCCGTGAAATCAGAGCCCATTGAGCCCGCCGTTCCACCCCGACAGATGGACAGCATGGAGCTTATCCTCGAGCGCAAGAGCCGCCAGGCGAAACGCGAAAAGAAGGCCAGGGGCAAAGATCGCCCCCCGCCATCGCCATCGCCAGTCCGCGCGCCCTTCAGCCTCGACGCCTTCATGCAGTCACGCGACTCCCGACGTGTTCCAGACTCGGATCAGTCTGACTCGTCCAGCTACATTACCCAACAGGTTCGTCGTGCCCCGTGCCACGTAATTCTTCCCCATCTCTTCTCGTAGGACCCGCCACAAACCACAGCTGCACCCGTTACGCCCCAGCACGCGAAGTACTATAGAGATTATAATTCAGTTGAGCCCCCGTCGCGTCATAAAAAGGTCTCTGCTTTCCTGTCTTGCTCGCTTCCTCCTATTGACCCCCCTCCAAGTCTTCCAATGCTCCAGCACTTTCTCCCACTCCGACGCGTTCTCGCCCTGGAACTGTGCCCGCTCAGGCACAATCTGCATCTCGGGATGCGGATCCGTCCACTCCTCGTCGAAACAACTACTACAAGTCGCCCCTCGTTTCCTCCACCCCCCCACGCTCATCTCCCTTTGCCACACCTTCTACGAAGCGCATCGTTAATCTAGTATCATCACCTGGTCCGATGGGTCCTCTTCCAGACGAAGACGAATACGACAAGCTACCATACACACTTCCACCTGGACCCTACTCGAAGAAAAAGCCTGACTTGTCCTATGCCGCACTCATCGGACAGGCAATCCTCTCTTCTTCCGACCACAGGCTCACCCTCCAGGAAATCTACGACTGGATCACAATCGTCTACCCATACTTTCAGAGAAACGAGACAACTTGGATGAACTCCATCCGCCACGTTCTCTCCACCACCGTTTGCTTCCGTAAAGTACCCCGTGATCGCAGCCTTGGCCGGACCCAGTGGGCGATTTGGGACTGTGATTTAGAATGTTTTGCCAACGGAAACTTCAGAAAAGAATTCTGTGCCGAGTACAAGCAAGCCGCAGCCGCAAAAAAAGCCCCGGCAAAGAAGCGTCCTGCGGAGGACATTGCACTGGGGCGAAAAGCGAAGCGTTCTAAGAAGGAACCTCCCTCCGCTGAGACGAGCTCGCCTGCTATGCCAGCGATGGCCTCTATCCCATTCCAAGGCTCGATTATACCTCTTGTTCCTGCTCCGCACTTCCTGCCGATTTTCCCTCCATGCCCGTCTGTTCATCATCAACCATATTACGAGCAATGTGCGCAACTACCCGCAGAAGTAATTTTCCCTCCGCTGCCACCCACATCTCATTATGCCCGCGTTACCTCTGGTACTACGGGAAATTCCCTTCCCCCTTCCTCCGCAGCCAAGAGTTCCGAAGTTTCCCAGACGTCGCCCGCACCGCCCTCGTCGTCTCTTCCCGAGTTGATTCCAAATGATAGCTCTTCCTCAAGCCCACAGGTCCTATCGGAAGATCACCCGCAAAAAGACGTTGTAAATCTACGCATCGAGACCACTTCACCGTTAGAGCCAGGGATTGAAAAGGATACAGACAGCATTACGCCTCATAAAACGCCACCAAAGGTAAGCTTTATCATTGTGATTATTACGTTTTCGTCGACTTCCTTTCCCAGAAATCGCGTACCCTCCCTCCTATGCCGGTATCTCCCACAGTCGACCGACGCACGAGATCGAAGAAAAAGCAGACAATGAACGACGGCCAGCAATTGCCACCTCTTCCTGCGCTCGTTCCAGAACCCGTAGCAACAATCAATGCGACCAATGCTCGTCCGTTGACCCCCCCGCCCCGCCCAAGCACCCCTCCCCGCAATCGTGGCATATCCAACACTGTTCAATTGTCCCCGCTACGCACGCCTTTGTCCCACAAAGGTTTCCACATGACACCCAACGCCAGTCTTGCCCATTTCAAAACGCATCTTGACCCGCCCCCACACACCATATACAACCCTGACGACGGCATAAACCCAGCTGTGTTTGACAATGAGAATATATGCACCCCTTCGCGCAAGCGGTCTTACCACCGTGACAGGGATGCTGTGCCCCTCCACTCCCTCCACTTTCCCGTCACCCCCAAGAAGCTCGTTTTCCCCGCTCCGGGTTCAGTCGAGTCACCCTACCGCACACCCGGACCGCGGATATTCGATCCGCATGATCCAGGAGCATTGTTGGAGGAAGAGTTTGCGAGACTGGGTGCCAAGGCGGCGCAGGAAAGCCCTGTGGGGTTGTATGACCGACGAGGACTCCTTTACGAAAGTCCAAATATGCACAGTCCGGGAAAATTACCTCGATGGTATTGACAGGGACCATCTCCATATCCTTTTGCGAGTCACATCCTGTGCTGTCGTTGCTCCTTTATCCTCCTCTCGGCCTGGTTTGATCGCTTGACGTTCATGTTCTTCATCGTTTTCAACTCGTTTTGTTCCTCCAGATATTAATGTGCCATGCATACCCGACCGCCATCTATCCTATGCTGTTCGTTGCGTCTCCAATCGTGTACTTGTAGCGTTCAAGAACGATTCTCACGTCTATTCTATAGAGCGTTGTATAGCTGTTCTTTGATTAGTGCGATTGTTATTTTTTGTTGTAGTACTAGTCTGGTTGGGCTGGACCCGAGGGGGCTCAGCGGCGTCGTGCGGTGGTCCCGGTGGGGTCGCGGGGCGAATTTAGCGCAGGTTGAATGTGCTTGGACAGTTTTGGGCAAAGTGGTCGAAGTTGTATGTCATCGGCTACTCCTAACCTTGCTTGGTCGTAACGTTCGCTCTTGGGCTCGTTTGGATGACTGGCAAGTGCAATTACTGTAAGTAAAACCGGCGGTGACGAGACCCACAGAACACCATCTGAGGGCGAATTGACGAACATTGTAATGAGAGAAAACATTGGCGACTCCTTTGTCATTGCTAGCAGCCCGCCGGTTCCGAAATCGCCCCACTGTTATCACTAGCTTCGGTCGAAGGTGCGGCTTGGCCAACATATCGATGCCGGTGAGTACTCGGTGTATCTAAACCATTATCCGCAGCATTTTCTTTTATATTCTGGACCATGTCACAGGTCGTTCGCCGCCACTACAGTGTTTCTCCGTGTAATCAATGCAAAGGGCACAGAGAAACTGCTAGGGCCTTTCTCACTTTCCAATCTAATTCATGACCCAAAGACAAAATACTTTCAGCTCTGGTCCGAGGTGCGTTCAAACATCAAATTCTAGAATCTCTACAGTACAGTAATATTCGCCGGTAACTCGTAAATTCGCAGCGCTGTGAAACTGAGCTGTTCAGGCCCCGAATAAGGAGCTCCGGCATTCATCAGGTCCGCAGTGCATGCCGCAGCTCATCGCATTGCACACAGTACGACGTTCGGCAGGGTACCTTGGTAATCCGTTTACCAATACGAGACACAGCGGCCGCTCATTTCCCTCTTTATCCTATTGCTGCAGCTGCCACGGTCATCAGATCAAGGTTCACATTTTAGTGGCAACGAGGACTGCGGATGTCGACGGTTTCTTTGCGATCTGTCGTTGCAACTACTAAGCCGATTTGACTAGCTCGTTTTTCTAGACGCATAAAAACTTGGATGTGTGAAAAAGCGATGGATAAGTCACGTCCTTGATATTCCAATCCACCATGCGCGTTTCTTTTCTACTCGCTTCCTTGACATTTGTTGGTATCGCCGCGACAGCCGCTATCCCGGATATCGAAGGTCATAATTCATCCGCGTTACCTACGTCTTCCCCCATAATCATCATTCCCCCGTTTTCTGGCTTGCGAATCCACTCCTCGCATCCCGTTACATCCACCGCGATGATTGTCCCTCCACCGATCAGCGTCACGAACGTATCTCGTTTGTTCCCGGACCCCACCCTGTCTTTTCCCCCCGGTGCCTCCATCACCGTTCCGGCTGCCCATTCTAGCCCCCCAACCCCTTTTCCTTCCACCGTGATCATCATCCCCCCTTTGGAACCTGTTAATCTTACGTCGTCGCATGCCCACCGTTCGGGCCACCCGACGCCGAGCGCTGTCAGACCCTCTCATAACTCGAGTGGCGCCGGCGTTCATTCCCATACCTTCCCTTCCTATCTAAGCATCCCTTTCGAGCCAACGGAGAGCGCTGCCTGAGACGGATCTCTCGGAACACGACGCATCGTATCGCCAATGCTAGTGGGATTTTTTCTTCTTCCTTATTTGATTGCGTTTGGCATTACCCACCTCCCAATACAGACAGTTGAATCACTCTAAACGCCATTCCGTTTTTGAGCTAGACATTTCATTATTAAAGTAATTCCACCATTTAGATGAACATGTACATAAACCTACTGTGACTCAGATGTGGGGACGCGTGCTTACAGCGAGACATGAAGGTCGGTCCGGATATTTTGCCCTTTGAAATCCGATTCATATGATATCATGGACAATGAGATCGCGTACAATTTCACGTTCCGCCGGTCGCGAGTACCTTTTCGAGCTTAGAGTCTGATCGTCCCACATGGACGTAACAGGCACGGAACGTCGTGGCAAGAAAAAACACTTACATGGCGAGATTTGCACAATTTAAATTGAGCCTGAATGACATCCAAAACGTGAAGATAGTGCATAAAATTTGGTTCAACATTCAGAAGCTAATGATATTTGATGTTTTTCCAGGAAAAAACACAATGATGAAAACTTTGCATGTGGGTGAACATGTGGGCATGCTCTAAGTGTCAGACTAAATGTGAAGTTTGTGTTGAAGTTATACGCATATTTCCTCTTCTTGACTAATTGCGTCATCGAATCTTTCCTTTCTCTTC
>JBBPKM010000851.1:0-11549 GCA_038089255.1 Austroboletus rostrupii | reverse complement strand
GTCCTGTCCTCAAGATATCCTGCTCTCCTCCGCTCCTCCCCGACTCTCCCTCGACGCCATGGTCGGGCTCCACACCGCTCGACATCCCACCACTCGTCCGGCCGCCCTCCATCCTCGGCCAGGACGCCAACCTGTACAGCACTCGGCGTGGCTCCCTGCCAACCGTCATGCCTTCCCAGCCGCTCGTGGGGCCAAACGTGCCACAGGCCCCGGTGTACTATCCCGACCGTCGCAAATCCATGGACGTCAACTTCTTCCGTTTGATGCACCACCCATTTGCGCGAATCGCCAAGGAAAAAAACGAAGCGCTGTATTTGCCCAAGTCGCCGCTTTCGCCCCCCGGTTCTGCACAGGCCGGTCAGACGCGTGCGCCCGGTATGGTCGGTCCCATCCGAACCAACGGCCATGGTTACCGCCCCACCCTCTCCCACCGCGCGTCCGAGCCACAGGTCTTTGCGCCTGCGAGATCCCCTTTCCTTCCTGTTCCCGAAGCTGGGCCACCACTCCAATCCGTCCCTGCACCCCTGCGCAGGTTCTGTGACAACCGTCCCTATGCCATTACGTCCCGTGCGCTCACATCTCCAATTCCTGGCCCCTTGCCAACCCCTGATTTCCAATTCGGCGACCCTTCCTCATCGTCCTCTTCCAATGCCTCTCCCACTCCTGGCGAGGCCGAGTCTCCCCCTCTGCCGATGCAGTCTCCCGACATTGCACAGCTCCACAACTGGACGTTCCCCCGGTCGCGTGAGGTGGACCAGGACACGGAGGACTCGGGCAGCTACAGCGGCTTGTCGAGGTTCGGGTCCGTCGCCAGTATAACGGGCAGTGACTCGAGCGCGATGTATTCCGACGTGAGCAGCTGCGTGGCCGTCGATCCTATTGGGTACGACACATCTGCCAGACGCGGATCTTGGTGAGCGATGGGATATGTTCCTTGGTCGTGGCATCATCTGACGTACGTGCGGTCATAGTGCGTCTGGGAATCTTCTCGAGATGCGTCTATCCGGTCTCAACATGACAGGTCGATCAAGTCAGGGCTCCCTCAACGAGGCACACTTGAATGCCGCTACAGCCATCGCCTACCGTGAAAAACTGGTGCGCCAAGAGCGCTCCTCCGAGGTCATCGGAGGTTTCGTTTCCTCCGCTTCCAAGGCTTCGTCTGGCACGAGCCCGCACGTTCGACAGGTCAGGGAGGCTACGCCATCCGGACTGCGGAACGAGGGGATCTATGACTATGGCCCGGTAAGCGAGATCTTTGCCCGCGCCTGTGCACACTCCTTACACAGCCATTCCAAAGCTTTCGCAAGTGCCGGAGACCGATGAGATCACGATTGCCCGCCGTGGAAGCATGCAGGCTCAAGAGTCTATTCCCCCTCATATTTACGTGCAAGATCACCTCGAGCAGCAGACGGCTTACCCGACACCTCCCTCTGAGGCGCGCGCGTCATCTGTTCAGCCGGTGCTGCAGGATTATTCGACGAGTTCCAGTTTTGCGCCACCTTCTGGGTTTTCACACTCTGGGGAGTCGCCCTTCCCTGGCCCTGAATCTGTGCAACAGGAATCGCCGTACCAACAAGGGCAAGTGACCGACTTGTCATATCCGGATGAGTCCTTTCAGGGAGCATCGGCCGGGATCGGTGTGGCACACGCAGATATGACGCGGTACGCGCCGCCTGCGAGCGAGTATACGTATGCTGCCAGTCATGAACAGGAGCCATTCGCAACCTATACGTGAACCCGTGGTCGACAAAATTATCAAGCCAGGTTTCCACTATTTATTCTTTGTTTCGCCTCCTTCGGGCATATTGTCTGGTGGATGTTCTGGTATCATACTCTATTATTATCGCTTCTTGTCGCATTCATACTGCTCGATAATTTTCTCTCTGTGCATAACATCACTTGTACTAGTCTTTCCCCCTCTCTCACTCCTTTTTATTCGTGCTCAAAATGGTCTCTTTACTGGGCGCTCCTTAATCCTGCACGACCTCCTTTTTTTTTTTTTTTGGCTTGTTTGTATATCAAGACCGTTCTATCGCTTCCTACTGCTAACTCGCGTTCCCTCGTCTCTTTTTATCGATTATTTTTCTTCTCTTCCGTTTGGTGCGTCTTTCATCTCACTTGCCAACCGTCGCCCTATCTTATCTGGCTATCGCTTGTTTCTCTCTGCCTCGTCTTGACAGTCAAACTTATTCTCCCGCTTATCCTAATGTGTATCTAGCATAAATGCATCCGATATTGTCCCTCTTGAGAAGTCAATTCCCTGCGCATCTCGAACGCCAGCAAGTGTGAGCCCTGAGGGATGTCCCGCGGAACCGAAATCGGTTGCGAAGTCGAAGGCGCAAGATGTGTCAGGCAGGACTCGGGGAACATGTCACCACCGTCGCCAGTCGGACCGACAGCGCCGTCTGCCGCCCTTTGCTCGACGCTCAGATACTTTATGGGCGGGCGTCCCATGACGATTCGGTTTTGATACAACGTCGAGCCTGGCGTTTCAAAGAGACCGTCTCCAGGGTTTGTGGTCTGGGTCGGACCGGAAGAAGAAGAAGAAGAATAAGAAGAATAAGAATAAGAAGGAAAAAAAAAAGTAGGGTTGAAAAAAAGAAAAAGCAGGAGTTGCCGCCGCTGGAGCGCGGCGGCGGCACGCCCCGCGCCTGCGCTCCAAGAAAAAAAAAAAAAGACATCGAAACCGCTGATCCGCTCGGATCGTCAGCCCCCCTTCCACCCCGCGCGCGCTCGCTGATAGTACAAGCGCAGGGAAGAACAAACAAACAACAAATAAATAACAACCAACACCCGAGTAACGGCAGTGCTCGCATACCGTCACCGTTCCTTTCGGAGAAGAAAAAAAAAGAAAAGGGAAAGACAGAAAAACTTTTTTTTTCTTTTTCCGCAACGGTCTTTTCAGTGCACACTTGTACTGCCTTGCGGGCTTTCGTGAGTCCCGTCAACCCGATTTTCGAATAGACTCGGTCGGAGGCTTTTTCTTTCTTTCTTTTTTCTTCGGAACCCCGCCGCCATGTTTGGTTCGCGACCCTCAGTGGGGAAGAGTGCAGGGTCCGACGCTCGCTCTGGCGGTGCTCTAGCCTCTGGGCAGGTACAGACATGACGCGCTGAAAAAAAAACAAAACAAAAAAAACAAAACAAAAAAGCCAAGGTTTAGCGTTGCGTCTTGGCTCCTGAGTGAGTCATCCCTCGCGTTTCTCACGCGCCCCCTCCCTATGGCGCTCCCCTGAAAAAAAAAAGGGGGGGAGGGGAACAATGTGGATGGAGTCGTCGACGGGCGCGTCTACAAGCACCGTTGATAAGCTCGGCGTTTCGAGGGATGATTAACACGTCGAGACGCCATCAACGGCGACGAGTTGGAAATGCTTGGAATGGAAGCCTTAGATCGTCCCCCGTGTAGGGCCGTTTCGGAATGGCTGGCGGCGGCCCGCTCTATATTCAGGAGCTTGCTAGGGAAACGACGGCGACGACGGCGACGACGGGAGGGTCGCGAAATCGCCACGATGGCTTGGCATATCGCTCCAAAAATAAAAAAACGCGCTGTCCATCAATAACACCAAAAGAAAGGAGGTGAGAGAATCCGACCATGTACCCCTCCCAAACCCCGAACAGCACAACAGTTCACGTCAGGCTCGTTCGAATCAGAAGATTGAATTGAGATCCATCCCCCCAAACTAGATCTGCGCGTACGTGACCGAGCTCCACCTGTATGTAATGTGATGTTTGACATCTCACACTAGGGATCCTCTCCTTCCCCTCCCCCCCCTCCTTTTACAAAAATGATTGACATGAGAAAGAACAAGACAATCCGGCTGCTGGTCCGGGGCACGTGTGGTGTGTGGAGACACCTGACAAAGTTCCCTTCTATGTTTGGAAAAGAACGTCTACCACGATGGGTCCTGCCGGCGGCTCATGCCGTAGGTTGTCTTCATCATTATGTACGTGACGAGATGCGCAGAAGAAGGGCGACGTCGGCGAAGAACATGCCGGACATGCGTGCCGGAGAAATGGATCTAGAGTTTTGTCCCATGAGGTGGGGGAAATGGTGGTGTCATGATTGGTGGATGGAAAACCGGCTGGGACGGTGGTGCGGGCGCAGGTATGGGCACCGGAACGGTCATCGCTGAACCCGGTTCGCCCAGACGCTCAGTAAACTGTGCATTCCTATCCATCATGAGACGGTGTAGCTGTTCAAAGGGGCAGTGCGAGATAAGGACCGAGATGTAAAACAGATCCACGGATGAAAAAAAAAGGCAAGATGAAAAAAGAAGAACCGATACTCCCATTTATCGACGATAGAATAGGTTCTAAAAATGACATCGATGGAACCAAGACATACCTGAAGACGAATACCATGCACTGCATATTTCAGCGAACCGAGTTCTTCGTTGATACGCATGTTCTCGTTCGTGAAGGCGATATCATTACGTCGTGCCAAAGAATCGACAGATGCAGCCACTACAGCTATCGAGTCACGTAGGCCAACGAGGGTTCCCTCGAGGGACGTGGTCAGGTTCAAGGGTGCGACAGGCGTGAGTAACAACGACCGTTGTCCGGGGGGAGACTGAATGCCCAGCAGACCAGTTGACGCGCGCCCATATGCATGACTATGGTTATCCTGAACGGCATCAGAAGGAACGAAAAATGAAGCGACCGTGTCCGGGTCGCCATCGATGATCTCAAATGGATCGGGAGACGTGGACACTTGCCCACGCTGAGCACTGCTCCTTGCTTGCGAGGACCCAGTGAAACCTTGGAGATTGTTATCGTCGGAAACGTGGACGTGACGGACGTCGGCACGGCTTGTCCTTTGGAGTTCAGACCGGTACCAGGGGCCTAGAGCGGTCTTGAACGTCTGCATCTCGCGTTGCATGAGATGCACGGTCCCTTCGAGCGCTCGAACCCTCTGTTTCAGGGCAGTGTTCTCCGCGGACAAGGACGAGACCCGGACGCCGTGTACGGCGAAGAAGCCCTTTATCGACTCATACGAACAAGAAGGGATGTGGAACCCAGATAGATCGCGGCGCGGTCCGGTCCAAGAACAGCCATTATCAACATGCACGCAAGGAACGTCCGCTTCCAAACATGCCCCAACGTGATCTTGCAGCTTGGATCGCGGAAAATCCACCGCACAAAAGGAGCAAGTTGCAGTCTTGGATGCACATTCCGAATAATGGTCCTGCATTGCCAGAAGAAGGGAAAAAAAGAGGGGGGAAAATGTTCAAGCGACTGACTTGAGAAAGAAAAAATGGAACAAGGGAACACAACCCACAGTCAATTCAGAGTACTTGACGGCGGCACCACATCCATCGCATTTGGTTGAGCGATGAATACATACGTCTGCGTGCTTCCCGCGATCCTTTCTCAAGATCGCCTGCTCACAGCCCTCTTCAGAGCATGGCACTGTGACGTATTGGCATGCGTCTTTCATGTGAGATTCCAACAGTTGCCGCTGACATGTGTGGGGACACCCAGCCGACCTGTGAGGGCACTCAACAATGAGTTCGTCCACGAGCTAGACACGTGCGCCAGTTCAGAAGATGTGCGAGTCTGCGAGAAGAGGAATGCGAAAACGGACATGCTTCACGATAGGATTCGCCGGTTCTAGATCATCCATCGAAAGGGTCGAGCGATCAATCGGACAGTGCGGCGAATGTCTGACTGCTTCCACGACGCAGTCATAACAGAAAGTGTGCATACATGACCTCGTTGTCGTCGGGTTCATGAACGGAGCACTGGCGGGAGACGAAACCGAAATTGAGCGTGAGACAAGACGATTTTGTCATTGCACGTACTGGCAGATGCAGCACATCTAGATGAAATTTAGCACGAGCAAGAGGTGCAAAAAGAATACTCACCAAGTTGTTGTTCGGAGGTTCGACATAGTTGAGCGAAGTCATCGTTTGAACTGAAAGTGAACAGGCCGCTAGTGTGTCAAGTTGCGAGTTGTTAATTATGGTAATCAGACATACTACCCTTTTACGTACTACTAGACTACATTGTAATACTGCGCGATCATGGTACATTTTCTAGCCTGTAAGAAGGCAAGTGTGTGTATCACTGGCATAAAGAATAAGTGTAGCAGTATGCCCTAATTCACGTTGTCTTCACGGGGCCTCTGCTTCATCTCATTTCGATCACCAAGTACTCCTGTCGAAGGGCAGTTCCACCGTGGTCAAGGAACTCCTCTGGACACTCCTCATGCTCGGATTTAACCGCGATTGGGTAAAGTCATCGTCTTCGTCGTCACTACACGACTCTGTGTACTGCGACCTGGAGCTGGTACCCGAACGACGATATTTTGCAATAGTGCGGTAGAGAAGCGTGACGACCACGAGGAGGTTGCACACAATCAAGGAAGTAACAGTCTTCAGAATGGCGGATAAGTGATACGTTCGCAAAGGAATCGAAGATGCTCACCTCGGCGAGTCCTGCTATGGTCGGCCACGTCGTGTTGGTGCCGCAAACCAATTCGGAAACTGCATGGACGGTGGAGGCCACCGTCACCGCAGCGCTCGATAAAAATATGACTAAAATCATCCTGTGCTGCCTCGTCTTCAGCCGCACGCTCCAGAGAACACGCAGCGAAAGCACGACCAAGATCGAATCGGAAATAGCATCAGCTAAGGCAACGTGTCAAATTGTAGTATGACAGCCGCTGTAAGCCATACTTGCCTACCACCATGCCTATAGCCAAGTCGTTGTTCATCAAGCACACGTAGGCACCCTTGCTTCCATCCTTGCGAAATTGCTGAAGCACGTGCAAGCACAGTTGCGTCTTTTGCGCTGAGAGGCAGAGGTAGAAGGTGATAAAAAGCCAACCGGAGGCCAGTATGAGCTGGCGAAGCTTCCCTGGTTGGACGATACGCAGGACAGATGCTAAGCAGCTCAAGCGCACAGTCCTAGGAGCACTACAACGTCAGCGGACAGGGCTCATCGGCTATAAAGACTTGCCAAAGCACTGCTGGCCATGAGTATAAATGTATCCATAGTGATGTAATCCTGACTTTGTCACCTATGAGAATTGATATTGAGGTGTGAGTACGAAGAACCAAAAAAGAGGAGGTCGCTACTTACTCGACCCCTCAATGTCAAACGTGTACATGGTCACCAGACACACGACACCGCATGCAAACGCCATCTTTTGCGGTTATTGATATTGACAAACAAGGTTCTTGAGACGCAGTAAACTTACGGCTGCCCAAGCATCTTCCCACCAAAACCGACCGATGCGGACACGAAAACCAACACGAAACAGCGTGAGTAATAGGGCAAGGCCTTGAAAAATGCTGAGAATGACTAAGAGAAACGAGAGTAGCAACGACTTCATTATCAGGTCTCAAACGTACCCTCCGCCGTTAAAAAAGCCATGATAAGCAGGGAGCCCGTAGTCGACCTCGTCAGGACTTGATGTGTAATCTATAATATTGCTTTTGCAATATTCAGTGAACTGCGCGACGCATGTGGGTGTGCGTGAAAGGTGCACTTCGGAAAGCAGGTCAAACTTCGGTTGTCAATGAGAGGAGAGAAAAAAGACACCCACTATACGCATCGTAGGCTAAAACATTGCTAAAGTGGACTGACTTGGCGAGGTACCGACGCCGTAAGATATGTAACGCCGTCCTGGAGGACCGATTCAATAGCTGCAAGTCGGCCGACTCGGAGTCCATTGCTTGGGTCATCCCTCGACCTCGACCGCTGGTGCCATGAAGGATTTCAAGTACAAAATATCTTCAGGATTCTTTATCATCCATGTTGTCAAAAGCATCTCTGCTTGGTGATCCTGGGATTGAGCATCCCAGCTGGAAATTTTGCAAAAACGTACTCGCCCTTAGAAAGCTCAGGGTTGGTTCAAGGTACAATTCGCTTGGCGCAATTAGCCAGTTTGACAGCCCAGCCCCCCAGTTCGTCGGTTGCAAGTGTCGGTGGTGAACCTGCATCCTAGTGAGTGAAGGAAAATCCATTTAACTGATTTCGTTTGAGGAAGTATTAAGCTGCTATTGTGCCGAAGATTTGCGGTGCACAGCCACAGTGTCTCGACAAACGATTTCGAATTGGATGGCCTCTTGACAACGGCACATACTTAAGTGCACTCGACTCTTCAGGAAACAGAAAAGGGACAATGTGGCTACCGCCGGATGCAATATCTGCATTTTGAGGGTGTGCTTCATTTTAGACTGCTCGAGTCCCTGATTTGCGAATTCCCGACGGACTTCCGGTGAAGTTGCTGCTCCCGGTCTCTAATTTTTCTCGTTGCTGGAAACGATGGTGCCTTCATGTCAGTAGATAAGGCTAGACTCGGTCGCAGTCGTGGCGTTGCAAACACCTTGCCACCGAGAAAAATCGAAAAGAGCTTGGCACGGGAACCATTTATAGTTGACCCCTAACCGTCAGCCAGCCCGTAAGAAGGCACATTACAGCCTCTAGACTACACCCTTTTAATTTCGACAAATTTTTAAGCACGTAGAGATGGGAAATTTGTGTTAAGGATTTACATTCCCATGATAGGCTGACTGAGGTCGCCCGGCGGGTCACATTGTCAAGCCGCTCGATTATTTGCGTTAAACCTGACAGACAAAGAAGGCTGTCATCGGTAACCTTGTACGAGTTTCTCCAGGGAAGTGCCAGCCGTGATTTGAAACTCGTCCGCCCCACTGCTGATCATCTTTCCATCCTTCTTTGATATTCGACCCTGCGCACGAACGGCATTCGCCATCCGTTTTTCCGCGTCGCCTGTGCGCTCAGATATATCCAGACTACGTGGTTTCCGACCGCTCGCTATGCGTGTGGGTTTCAAAGGCTTGGATTCCGCAGACTTGGGGCGCTTGCGCTTCTTGCCACCGTCAGAAATTATCGTTGGTGCTTCGCGAAGCGCAAATGCTTTCGCTAAATGTCCGATGTGGAGGTTACGCACGTGGAACATGTGTTTTTCATCTGTCGGATGCGTTGAGTAGGCTCGCATATGCGACAGGAAGGCTCTTCGTGCGAGTTCTGTGTGCTAAATAAATAGTTTGCGTCAATGAATCGTGACGGAAGAGAAATTCGAATACTCACTTCTTTCCGTTGCAGCACCCACCGCTCAAACGAAAGCTGTACATTGGTCGCGCGCGCTTCGTACTCTAAACCCCTGCCTCCGAGGCCTTTGGCCAATATAGTCTCGACACTCGTTCCTTCGAGCGATACAATTGCCTTCTGGTCTCCATCAGGTTTGTTGGCGAGATTTCCCCGCATTTTCCCTTCCACCCATTTTACCCACTCCGACTCGCTCGGTGCGACCAAACTCCACGCCTCTCCACCTTTCCCCGCACGTGCAGTGCGCCCAACACGGTGTATATATTCGGTAGCTCCACCTTCAGTGGGTAGATCATACTGGATGACAGCGCGCACGAGTGGCAAGTCGAGGCCGCGGGAGGCAACTGACGTACAAAGGAGTACGGAGGACGTAAAAGGTCGCTCACCTTTCCCAGGTGTCGCAGATGAGAAGTCGCGAAGAGATGCCAGACGGGATGGAGTAGGAAGGGAACCATGAAGCCGATAAATATAAGTGTCAGGCAGAAGGGGTGATTGCGCAGACACTTTTTCTCCTTTCTCAGGGCCATCGTCCTCGAAGTTCAAGTTTTCATCATCGGTGTCAGCATCTCCTGATTCGGATTCTTCGTCTGCCATTTTTGAACCGCCGAGCAGTTTCCAGTGAAAATCCACAGAGTCCGTGCAGCTAAGAAACACAATGATTTTTGAACCTTTTCTTGGCTGATTCTGTGCGAGAATAGAACGCAGGAGTGCGACGAGTGCGACGAGTCGTAGTTTGAGAGGTACGACAACATATTTCTGAGCAAGTTGAGCGGGTGGAGTGAAGTTTTCAGACGAGGCCAATAAGGAGTTTTGCTGTTGCGAAGGTTGCTCTTTTTCGGTATCGAAAGCTTTGACCATAATTGGGTTCATCAACGTCGTTCCCGCCAGCTTCTGCACGTCCTCTCGAATGGTTGCAGAGCAAAGTATGGTTCGTCTTCTCCGTTGCCAATCCCAGCCCCCGACTTCCAAGCCTTTCCCCTCGCTGAAGGCCTGAACGGCTAATTTCCGACGGCCATCTAGACTTTGGACGATACCTTTGATTGTTTCCTCGAAGCCTAGTTCCATCAGGCGATCCGCTTCATCGAGGATCAACCACCTGCATTTTCCGACGTTGAACGAAGACGTATTCTGCAAGTGATCAAGCAACCGGCCCGGTGTCGATACAAGTATCGGAATACCTCTTCTCAGGCGAGCTTTTTCATGGGCGCGAGTCGCTCCACCGGAGAGCAAGCCTGAGACGAGCCAGCGTGTATATCGTGTAGACGACTCGGAGTCGTCGGTTTCGCCGTCGGGTCTGAGTTTGAGTTTCAGGAGAGATTCGAGGACGTCTGAGATTTGCTTCGCGAGCTCGCGAGTAGGTGCAATAATAACGGCGAGTGTTCCTATAGATCTGTCGATATAAGAGTGTGTACTCAGGGGAAAGAGATCATGAATGATGGGGAGAAGGAACGACAAGGTCTTTCCGGACCCCGTCTGCGATTGTATGAATACGTCTCGTTCGGCCATGTCTTCTGAAGAAGGATTTGTGAACACGGGAAGCACTGCTCGTTGGATAGACATGGGCTTTGTTATCCCCATCTTCGTTTCCAGGTGTGAAACGACAAGTGGATGGAGTCCAAGCTCTGAGAATCCGGAAGAGCTCGTGAGGGGGGCGTTGGTTGGCTGAGAGGGGTATTTTTGAACAGCTTTGCGCTCCAGGGCGTCGATTTTGGGGTTGTATGAGAACAAAGACGATATTATTTGTGTCGGGGTCTTGGGCGGACCAGCATGCCGATGATCCGAGGGGCCTCGAACTTTGGGTTCATCCTTCCGGGGTCGCTTTGCTGGGGGAGAAGCAGAGTCGTCCTCCTGAACTGGTGTTCGAGGGATCTGACGTGCAGACTTCTTTGCTGTCCGCTTTTGCGCTCGCCTAGTCTTTAGCCTGGCAAGTTGCAGAGGATCACGGCTTCAGACACATTGAAGTGTGCATACCTGTCAGTCCATCTTCCAGATTTTATGCTAGCGGGGTGTTTCTTTGTGGCCGCGCCGGCGGAGATGTTCAGGACAAGCCCGTCGTCCATGGTGGGTGTCTGCCACGAGAGTCACCGCGATTGAAAATGGAAGGAGGCTCGCACGGGGGCTATCTACAATATTGGAGCCACGTCTCTGCTTCTCACAAACACCCCGAAGGCTCTCATGTTCGGTCGCATCTCTCTCGCATTTATTATCGTGTCCGTCGCCGCCTTCTTCTGCGCGCAACCTGCAGATGCCGCGAAAGGCCCAAAGATTACGCACAAAGTCTACTTTGACATGAAGCATGGCGACAAAGAGTTGGGCCGCAGTAAGTATTTGACAAGCATATCAAGATTCGCCCCAGAGACTTATGACTCTCTTCAACAAGTTGTAATGGGTTTATATGGTGGCGTACGTTTTCGCCCCGTAGTGGTTGACATTCAGTTTCACTGGGACCGTTTGGCAGACTGTTCCCAAGACTG
>JBBPKM010000850.1:0-11553 GCA_038089255.1 Austroboletus rostrupii | reverse complement strand
GCTCCGTACTCGTCTCCGCCGCCTTTCTCTTCGCAGTTCTGACATCGAGAGCCACCTTCAGTTAGACCCGACATGCGAGGAAAGTCTGCTCTGTTGTACTACCCCCTTTCACTGTAGTTCCAAAGGTCGTTTTTCTTCTTTCCTTCGGGATGCTCGCTATTTTGTTCTCGATACTCTCCCTAGGCAGATGTATTTGTGCTTGCTTCTCCGTCTCCCTTCCTTGTATTTTTCGCGAATCGCGAGGCTATATGAAGATGCTCAGTTGAGCAAACCTGACCTGGAATCCATGATCGCTTCTTATTCCACCTCTCGCCAACGACAAGAACGTCAACGATTAATCAGGTCAAGCCCTATACCCCCTGGCGCCCATTATCGCCCTGGTGCCTATCTACCTTTCCCCGAAGAATGGACCAGTACCAACGTCTCACCTGCGTTGGTTAGATTCAAGCAATCTTGGGAAGCATTTATCGATTCGTTATTACGCGAATGGAAAACATTGAATCTTGTTTCTGCCTTGCTTCTTTCGTTGGTATCTATTTCTCAACTTTTGCGACATTTTCAGTGACGCTTTTCACCGGCAGGGCTATTCTCTCGATGTTTCAAAACCAAACGATGGCGGACGATCCTATCATCAGAACTGCTGCACTCCTTTCGTTAACCTCAGCATTGATGAGTTTGTCATATGGGTGTATGTACATTGTCCGGTTTGGGACGATGCGTAGCATGCACAAGGCAACGAGATGGGCAGAGGTACTAAACATAAATCGGGTTTCCTCTTTTCCTGTATCTCATGCCCACTGATAGGAAGCCGCGAGAACTACAACATTCATTCTATGGAACGTATGGGTGTTACTGGCAATGCCTGCCGTATGGCTTGCTTGGTGCGTCCTTGCTCTATTAATTATGCTCCTTGTAAATCAAACAACGTGTCTCTTTGCCTTACAGGTCGATGATATTCTTCATTGCTGCCATCCTCGCATTCGTTTGGCAATATGGGAGCTCTACAGACCCTACTTCACCTCCACCGCTCAGCCCTGCCGCTGCGTTAGGAACCAGGACAGCTATCTCCGCCCTTTTCTTCCTCGGATTCATCTACCTCCTTTTGATCGTCAAGACTCTGTACAACTATGGACGGAGGACGGAGGATGAAACCTCTGAGACAACCGGAGGAACAGAATTTGCGGATCGACGGGAAGATGATGCACGAGAACGTGAACGAGAGGCTCAGAGGGGAGTCAGACGCGACGAAGAACGTAGTCGCGAGTCGGCACCATCGAGCCGCGGACGCGAACCTACCAGAGGAGGGCGTGGGCGTGACGTAGTTGATCCGGGCGTGCTTCCAGCAATGACGGGTCTGGGTCTCACGGGTCTCGACGAGGTCGTGCGTCCATCGAGTTCGGATGAGATTTCGATACAGAAGCAACAGCTCCAGACGGAAGGCGAACACAGCGTGTAGACGCCCGACTTTGGCGTCTTCTTGTGCGGGAAATCGTGAGACTCCCGTGCATCTGCGATGCGTGCCCGTGCTATGAATGATAATGATTAATGATCTTGCTTGGACTTGCTACATCGTGTATGTAGCTGTAGGACCGTCTAATAGAATCTATCTTTTTTTTAGGAACGACGGCATGAATCTCTAATTGAATGAGGGATTCTCGTCAACTGTTGTTTAACGTTTAACGTCTGATCATAATCAGAAGTGGATATGAATTGGCTACCAATTTAGCAGTCGGCCAATACATCGTTTAAGAATGAATAAATATCAGTTGAATAACTGAACTGACGGATGAAACTCATTGTCTAGTACACACGACAATTTACTTTCAGTTGATCATGCACATGCCGACAAAGAAAACTCAACGGCTCGAGAGGTATAAAAAAAAAAAAGGTTATAGCGCCCCCTCGAATAACAATTTTCGCGGTTTCGGAATGTTGGGCTGAGGCAAGTACAACGCAGGCCTAGAAATCGCGTCGCCGATCAGCCACACGCATGCTCCAAAAAAGTGGAGCATACATTGACGTTCCACAGTTCGCAGCTGGATTACCCATGATGATGCTCTCAGAAACCCCTGTGATCCCATCGTTCTTCCCAAACGCAGCCGCGTCAAACAGGTGATCCGTCGTCTTTTCGAAAGAGGCAAGCATCATTACACTATCCTTCATCTTGGCTACGCCAAATCGAGTGATTCCCAAGACCTCGCCCTGAAAAAAGAGGAGTCAAAGCGTATACGACTGACCGTTTGGGATCGTTGCGTACCTTGTATGACATGACATCTCCTAGGAGCATGACGTGCCGAGGGTCGATACTCATGCCGTGACTAGACATGGTGAACTGAATCTCGTTAATGATCGTGCGACGCGCTGCTTCGATTCCCAGGACTTGGGCGGTCTCGACGACATGATTGGATGTCGTGTGTTCACCCACAATGCCTACTCTCGAGGTGCGTCAACGTCCGACCATGTAGAAAGAGACGCGCACCCTCTGTCGTCATCACTTTTTGGAGGCCATATCCTTCTACAAGCAGCTCCTTGTCTCCTTTCTTTCCCTTGGTGTCATCTTTTTCTTTGATGTTGATGATCGCACGTTCGATGGAGGGAACGCCCTTGTGTACAGGATCAGCGAAAGAGCGACAAGATCATTCGGTGACTCACCTTTACGACCACTTCGCGCAACAGCCGTTTGAGCTCGCGCAGTCGATAGTACTTGTCGGGACCATCCACATAGAGCCGCAGTCGGTTCCGACGCGAAATGACGGTGATAGACTGTGACCCAAGTTTGGTTTTAACGAACACCGATACTATAAAATTGTGATCACCTCTTGCTTGACCTTGAGTTTCTTGGCGTTGACGATGCCCCATTTGATATCGTCCAATGTCATTTCCAACTGTATAAGTTGTATTGAATTTCGTATACCCCAAAAGATCTAGCACTGACCTGTAATTTTTTAATAGCGTCAACGTCTACGATGATTCCAATGTATGTATACTCTGGCGCCCAGGCTTCTTCTAGGACAGAGGCAACCTGCACGAGAACGTCGGCAACCGAGTCAAGTACTTCGTAGAAACGAATTACGTCACCCAAGTGTGTCTTTTCCAGACGACCCTTGACGATGCGAGCTGAGGGCTCACTGTTGCATGTAACCAATTTACAACTGATGATGGGTGTGCTGATGAGTTTGGCCGCATTTATGATTTCCTTGATTCGAGGCACTCCTAGGGTAACGTTCATGGACGCGACACCAGCAAAGTGGAACGTCTTAAGCGTCATTTGCGTTCCCGGTTCACCAATAGACTGCGCGCCGACTGCACCGACAGTCGAGCCTACGCCCCCATCAGTTGCTACGATTGAGCAATCAGTTTCGACTACGTACCAGGCTCGATTCTGGCCTTGGCGTACTTAACCCAGCAATAATGTAGGAAACGCAACAACTGCAATTCCGTGACCTTGACTGTGTTGTCCACGACTGCCTTGTCAGCCCCTACCCGAGAATTAAGAACGCAATGGCGTAGGAGTGAGACGACAAACGTGTTGCTCCCAGGGAAAGGTCAGTATCTGCATCCCATTCATCGTGGCGTTCCAGAGCTTCAAACATGCCATGACTTTTCCTCATCTTTGCTAAATGCTTGACAATTCCGTCTGCAATAAAATTGCGAATTATACTTATGTAGGTGGGATTACATTCGCTGGTAAACTTGGGTGTGGCCAATTCGCGATCCATGATTTCGAGGATCTCAAACGGTAATAGGGGACGGCCTTCTCTCCCTCCGGCCAACTGCAAACTTCGAGTTAGATCTAGTCTTTTGTACATAACTACAGAAATTTGACGCGCCAAAGAATGTTTCAAGGACCGCTCGAATTCTACTGGTTGTGCGTCTCCTTCAAGGCAAGCTGGATCGAGCCCATCGTCTCCATACCTGAATTGTACGACTCCTCCCGTGGAATTCCGGACAGAGAGGTCGTACTGCGTAGTAAGATCCTCCAAAGCTTTCATCAAACGTCGTTGCATGTAGCCGGTCTCGGCCGTTTTGACAGCGGTGTCCACCAGACCTTCACGTCCTGAGATAGCATGGAACAGAAATTCTGTCGGTAAAAGCCCAGTATAGAAGCTATTCCGAACGAATCCCTTTGAAGGTGGCTCTTTGGATTTCTTGGGGAAGTGAGGGAGAGAACGATCCTGGAAACCATCTGGAACTCGTTTTCCGGAAATGATTTGCTGTCCGACACAGGCAACCATCTGGGAGACATTTATGACAGAACCTGTCGTCGAATTGGGTCAGAATGTACTTGCTGGCGTTCGATTCTACTTGCCTTTTGATCCACAAGTAGCCATGATAAGAGGGGCATTATGCCGACTGAGTTCTTCCATGCAAACCTTTCCGACTTCATCACGGACCTTGGACAAAACGGCTGATATGAGTGCTTCAAGAGTTTGCTCCTGGTTACAACCTGGCTTGTTCTCCAACAATCCCTTCTTCGCTTTGGCAATAAGGTCGACACATTCACCATACGCTGCCTCTACTTTTTTCTCTTTTATGGCTCGCAGCTTCGGTCCTGGGATGACATCATTGATTCCGAGGGAGAACCCAAAATTCGCTGACAGGAATATGCATTTAGACTCTCTTCATCACCCTGCGCAAAAGCAAAACGCACCGAGCCATCGAGCGCACAGTTTTGCAACACGATTCATAGCTGTTGCTGCTTCGTGAGGACCGTAATCACGTAGTATAACGCCGAAGATCGACTTCTTCTTTCCACTCCCGACAGTCGCCTTGTCCATAACCCCACACATGATTTCGCTGTTGACGACAACGAGCCAGCCATCATTTGGAGAAAGATCAGGAAGTGGTTTCATGGCGTAACAATCCGCCCTCGGATCGTCTACCCTATTGCACTTTGACTCTACGTTAACGAGAACCTGTGATCTTTTGTTTGGGCGCATGAGCACATTAAAAATTTGCTTCCCAGTCCATAGACGGACGGGCTTCCAGATCGTAGGAGGTGGTATGTCGATTTGGAGATCCGCATCTGCAAAGTAACAGCATATTTGGGTGAATTGACGACGATCGAAAAAGACGTCGCGCTTCGTCATGAGATAGGATGCAGTAATGAAATCCTGGATAGCTGAGATGACGGGCTCGCCATTTCGGGGGGTAACAAGGTTGTGTTTGACGCTCATGAGCTCTAGCGCTTCCGTTCGCGCTTCTTCTGTTTGCGGGACGTCTATCAAACAAGTGAGGTAAATGAATGGCGATCCTTTGTTTGAACACTTACGCAGATTCATCTCGTCACCATCGAAATCTGCGTTATAGGGTCCACAAACACACTCGTTGAGACGAAATGATCGCCATGGCCGTATACGTGCTCGATGACACATGATGGACAGCTAAACCTAGGGTCAGCAGAGGAAACAAATAGGCAAGACAGTTCAAGTCACTTCACCTTGTGTAGACTAGGCTGACGGTTAAAGAGAACAACATCCCCGTTGACAATATGCCGTTCTACAGTATCTCCTATGCGCAAACTGTCTGCGATTGCATTTTGATTTCCAAATTTTAGATATTTCTTGAAACCGCTGCTGCCTGCTGTGACATAATTTGCACCAGGGTGAGCATCGCAGCCATTCCGAACTGCTCTCCGAAGGACCTCAATGTTGTGGGGTGTGACACGCTCTGGATAGGTCAAGATTTTAGCAACTCGTTCTGGGACGGCGACTTCGTCAATGCGCAAGTTGGGGTCAGGCGAAATGACAGTACGACCAGAAAAATCCACACGTTTTCCAGAGAGGTTGCCTCGAAAACGACCTTGCTTTCCCTTTAATCGCTGAACAAAGCCTCTCATGGGTTTCTGACCAGCCTGAGAAGGAACGCCAGGAAGCTCAGAGTTAATGTACATAGCAACAGAGAGCTGCAGGAATTCCCAGTGTTCCTAATGGATATATGTTTAGATATAAACCAAGACCAGTAAACTCACTTACCATAAACTGTGCAGTTGGTGCGCCTTTTGAGAGACCCTGTTTGATAAGAGCGTTGGTAAATACTATTTCCGTGAGTTTTACGGTGAGATCGTCTTCATTGGATGCACCATCCTGCGCAACTGATGGGCGGATACAGACAGGAGGAACAGAAATATATTGCCATATATATTCTTCTGGTCGACCAAACTCAGGTTTGAGACCAAGTAATTCACAATCCTAAGCAAAATCATGAGCGTCCCTTTTATACTGCAGAAAGAAATGACTACACCTCATCCGATATCCTTCTGAAAAGATCAAGAGTCTTCAGCGGGCTGAGGTCCTCATGAACCGCCTTGTTCAGATACATCCCGAGTTCCTTCTGTGCTTCCACTGCAGGTGCGAACGTGCGTTTCCATCTTTCCATCTCGTCGACCGTCTTTTTTGCCCTGAATTTGTCATGTATGATCTTCAATGCTCCAGCCTTTTTGACGCCCCCGTTCGTGGCGGAACAATACGGGCAATATATGACTTTTCGCGCCGTCGTATTAACGGATTTACACAGTGCTTGTCGATGTACATTTTCGAGATTTGGTCTGCGGAATCGTTTAAGAAATGTACGCCGATCGGGTTCCTCGAGCAACACACGCGCACAGGTCTGAAAGGATTCATAAGATGATGCTTGAAGACACGATCAAGCTCACCTTGCATATGCACTGTAATATCGCAATCGTATGCTTGAAATAACCGATGTGGAATACTGGGACAACTAGCTTAATGTATGCATAGTGTCCGACACAATCCACTGAGTTTAATCCACACGTTTCGCAAAACGCATTCTTCTCTGTCGTACCCTGAGGAGCATATTAACGACAAATTGCGCGAGCAGTGAGACACTTACGAGCCTTCTGTCCAAAACGCCGTCCTTCACTGGGAGCCTATCGGTTGGTGTGTACAGGTCACGGTGAGTGACCTGGAATTCGGCTAACTTGACGGTTTCCTGAGCATTCAAGATACTGAACTGGAGCTGCTTGCTGCAAACATTCAGTGTATATTCAGACACTGTGAAAATAAACTTGCATGACTTTTGGGGCCTGTGTAGACACAGATTCCTTCATGGTAAATGTCAGGGCCGGGTATTAGGCAGTGGTAATGGCCCTAACATCGATAACCAAGTGACTCGTGGTCACGTGGCATAGTCACACTTAAAGTGACAATAGATCGCAATGCACTTGCGCGTCGCGTCCGAGACTACCTCTTCACTACACGCCCATGTCAAGGACATCGTACGACAGATATCTCACTGTTTTTTCTCCAGAAGGACGGCTATATCAAGTTGGTGAGTAATCCATGTATATTATTATTCGGAATCGACCTGAGCGTAAGCAGAGTATGCGTTCAAGGCGATCTCTGGCTCTGGACATACATCTGTCTCGGTGAGGGGCAAGGACACTTCAGTTGTCATCACACAGAAGAAAGTCCCCGTATGTCTGGTTCCCAACTCAACCGCCTCTTACTCACGCTGGTCAGGACAAACTCATTGATGCCACATCCGTCACACATCTCTTTAGCATCACACCGACAATTGGATGCGTCATGACTGGTCTGATTGGTGCGAATTCCTGCGACAGCTCTAACAATCACTGACACACATTTAGCTGATGCCAAGGCGCAAGTGATTCGCGCACAACAAGAAGCTGCAGATTGGAGATACAAGTATGGATACGAGATTACGCCCGACGCATTAGCACGACGGATGGCAAATATCAATCAAGTGTATACCCAAAGAGCCGCAATGAGACCCCTGGGCGTCTGTGAGTGGCGCGTTGGTGAAACAGGAAGCATGTACTGGACTAAATTTATCATAGCGATGATTCTGATTGGTATCGACCCTGAGTTCGGGCCGCAGTGCTTCAAACTCGATCCCGCTGGGTACTTCGTGGGTTTCCATGCGACGGCCGCCGGACAGAAGCAACAAGAGGCGATGAACCATTTGGAGAAAAAATGGAAAAAATTAGACAATGGGAAAGGCGCAGACGATGCTTCTGCCGCAGGCAAGAAGCTCAATCGAGCAGAGGTCATTGAGGTAGGATGGTACTGGCAATCAAGCCCGCGACACTTACACTGATGTAGATTGCGATCGAGGCCATGTCGACGGTTCACGCAACAGACTACAAGCCTGGAGAGATAGAAATTGGAATTGCGTCTACATCAGACGAGGAAGATGCCAAGACACGGGGGAAATGGCGGGTGATGAATGAAGCTGAGGTGGAGAAACACTTGCTGGCATATGCAGAGAAGGATTGATGCTATCTCACGAACAGTATTATACGATAAAAATACTTAGAGCAACGAGGCACCGCCGCTCTGGGTGTAGTGTCAGTGTGTTGCAAAGCAACAGAAAGTGTTTCCGACCTGGACGGCATCAATTTCGAATGCTTGCAATTCGTGATGCTTTGGTTTCCAGAGACGGGGTGGTGCATCCCAAAAATCGTTGAAGGAAGCGTGTGTGGCGGCGGTTTGCGTCTCGTCAGAGAACGTCTTACGGTATTCGGGCGGGGCCGCTGGGTGAGGGTACGAAGGCTGTGCTGCTGCGGGTGAGTGCGAAGGCGACGTGGATTTGGAAGTATCCATACAGGATGGCCATACTCGCTTGCCTAGGAAGCTGATGAGGGGCCTGTGGGCTCTTGCGGAGAGGACGGGCAGGGAGAGACGAGGCATGAGATGACCAAATTAGGCAGAGTTGTGGATGAAACGGGGTGCTTGCGTAAATTTGTGCAAGTTAGGATCGAAGGGCATTGCCAAACAGAGATACCTAAGAGAAGGCTGTGCGCATAACAATAACTATATCCGTTAACCCTTTTGATCTACACTTTTAAGTGGCTCCAATACGCTTCATGTCCCTGGTGATATCCAATCCACAATCATGAGTCGTGCACTCAGTCAATACGAAGCCCTCTCCATTTCTGCCCCAAGAGATCAGACATCTGCATCCTTCAATACCATTCTCTTTGGTACCGTTGTCGTCTTAGTTACCATCCGCCCCGTGCTCATCACTCCCTAGCCCTGTCAACCAACACGCTCGACGCCACCTCTAGGAAAACACTGGCCCAGCTAATACTCGACGATCTCAGGGCTGCCCTCCTTGATAACTCTATATCTCGTCTTTCCACAGATGGTTCGTCTTCTTCTCCTCGCTGTTTTGCATTCTGCTTCATTATTTTCAAGACGCTTCTCGCGCATTCAGCACGCTCAAGAGCCTTGGTGGCACCCTCGAAGTCGCAAATATCCTCGGCACAGTATCAAATCTCCGCTGTCTCCTCAAGCTGTCCGCAAAAATCGACGATTCCCAACAGAACGATGCATTGCGATGCATCGCAAATACTGTTCTTTTAAACGAATCTGCCCGTGCCACCTTTGTCGGTCCCGAAGTCGACGGTGGCAATGCTTGTATTGAACTACTTCAAGTCAGATCTACTTCCTTTTAACGGCTTGCGCTCACATCCGTTCATAGAAATCCTCTGCGGAGCACATCTTTCTCGCTTCAAGAATTCTTTTTCTCTGTACCGCTGCTGCATCTTCAGCCGCACCCTTCATCCAATGGCTCGTCGACCATAAGCGATCCAATGTGCCTGGCTCCGGCACCGCAGTCGATATAATCGGTACCAAACTAGACGACTTGGTCGGATCCATGAAAGAAGGAATTGTGATCGCCAAGGACGCCACCATGGATTTACTCAAACTAATATTCAATCTCTGTGTTCATTATCCCAAGGTGTGTTGATCTGTTGCGTCCTCACGTCCGTGCTCATCCTTTTCCCAGCTTGTTGATTGTGAAGTTCAGAGTCCCGAGATCACGACTTCGCCGCCCGACAGCAAAGTCATGGGTGACTATTGGAGTCCAAAGCTAGACAGGCAAGTTGCCTTTACTTGAAAATTTGTTGATCTCACCCAAGTCTCTCCTCAGTCTTTTACCACCTCTTGTTCGTGCTTTCCATTTCAATCCTCCTTCCAGTATTCCATTGGATACACCATTGCCTCACATCATTCATTCCCTAATAATTTTCCCCATCCTTCCGATGTATCGGAGTATCTGGTTTGGGAGGCCGCAATCAGTACCATCATCACCGCCTGACTCGTCGAGTTCGTCATCAACAACCTCGTTGATACGCGACAGCTCGAGTTTCAAAGAGACCAAAACTCGGATAATCGAACGTGCATCCAACGTCTTGTCAGCAGGACGACGTTCCTTGTCTCGTTCTCTAGGCTCCCGTCCGTCCAGTCCAGTGTTTCAAGACTCCGCACTGCGCGCATACGAACTCCTGGACGCGACACTAGCCTACTTCATGCCTGGTGATATGCAGTCTGACGATCCGAGCATCCGGCGCCGTCTACCCGAGGGCGAAACGTTTGACGACCTCGTCTCCCCTCTCGTCATCCTCATCACGCGCTTTTGTCTCGGAGACGAGGACGCCAAGACCCGCATAAGGAACTGGTTCGTGCCTCCGACTATTGATCGGAGCACTCCTCTGGAATTGCGGCCCGACGTGTTGGGCAGATGTCTGCGGCTTTTGCAGAGCGTGTATCATAGTCGGCTGAATCGTGTCTGCGGAGAGATGTTTTTTGCCATGTGTGATTCTGACGGTGAGCCTAAAACTTATATTTTGCTCTATTTTTGTTCGGTTTGTTCAATATGGCTATCAGCCACAACTCTATCGGGTTATCTTGGATACGGCAATGTCGCTGGGTTTCTCTTCCAGAAGGGAGTGGTCTCGCCAATCACGAGGTCGACTACGTCGGGAGCGCCATTGACGACCGTTACTGGTCTGCCCATCAACCCGATCACAGGGACAATAGAGAAGACGGAGGAACCGCTTGCGATGACAGATGAGGAGAAGGAGCAGGAGGCTGAAAAGTTATTTACACTCTTTGACCGGCTCGAAAAGACGGGGGCTCTGCCGCCCGGTCAGAACCCAATGAGGAGAGCTATACAGGGGGGCATGGGCAGATGATGACTACGACGCCCTTGTACGTATCACTCATATGTAGCTAATTTTACGAGCTCGGATCTTCCAGTGAGCAGCAATAGGAACGACGTGGGCACAGGATGAAAAAAAAGTGCCAGATAAGTGCAAACGAACATTCTGATCAGTGGGCGACATGCGATTAGTCAAAAGTTATCTTCTGACCCTCGAACTGCGCAAAACCACCTCGCCCACGTCCCCTCCCTCTGCCACCTCGATCTCCGCCCCATCCACCACGGCCACCACCCCCACGGCCACGACCACGGTCTCCTCCGAATCCCCTGCCTCCACGATCCCCGAATCCACGCCCGCGCCCGCGCCCACCGCCACCTCCCTACGATGCTGGTCAGCACGCCCGTATTTGCATTAAACATTGTACCAGCATACCTGTCCGCCCCCGCGACCACCAGCATTATCGCGAGGCTGCGAATAGTCTAACCTTATTGATCGCCCATCGAGCTCGAACCCTTGAAGTGCCTCATGCGCCTTTCTTGCGGCTGCAACTTCGTTAAATTCAACATATGCAAATCCTTTTGGCTTTCCCGTGTCACGATCAGTGGGCACGCGCACATTCTTCA
>JBBPKM010000849.1:0-11560 GCA_038089255.1 Austroboletus rostrupii | reverse complement strand
GAGGGAGACGAATCTATGGTGTACCATGGTTGGTAGAGGGGCTGCCTATAAGACTACAAGGACAAGGGCTGCTTATTCTAATTAACAACCAAGTGACCTTGTTTGTAGAGGGGCTATCCTATAGATGACGAGGACAAGAGCCTAGCTGCTTGTTCTAATTAACAACCAAGTGACCTTGTTCAAGAATTAGATAAATGGGTGATTGATGTAATATAATGTTACCTCATGTCTACTCTTATGAGCACCCACTGTGCCATCACAGTGGAGGAACAAATAGAATATTATACTATCCAATACATTACAAGTATATAATATCAGGCATAGACACTGTCAATTCTGAGGTCCACTGGGTTACATCCAATGCTGAATTATGAATCCCTGTCCCACCACTCTGCTTTGTTTGTCCATTCTGGTTCTGGGCTTTATTCACAAAGTTCAGCAGCTGCATTGCTGTTTCCTTGAGCAAATCTAGATCATTAGGCATGGTAGTGTCAACCAAGGACCCCAAGCCAACTTCAACTCCAAAATTCATACACCATTGTCAGGACAGCTGTGGAATGGCATATAGGCTATTCTGTCAACTGTAGAGGTAAGCCTAGGGCACACTATGCATAGTGTATATGTCAATTGATTTCACTGCCAATAGAAGTAGAATCAGAATAACAGGCCATATGAATAGAGTTATTGGATCTGTAGTATTTGGTTTTGTAGCCTGAGTACCATATTAATGTTTCCATATGTGAACAAGGGCTTTCTCACACCTCAGGGAAGGCAATGCACTTGCAATGATGCAACAGCCTGGCATATCATGAGCCTGTGTTGTACTTCAGTATACATGGTGTCAAGTATATTTCCAATGTACCATGATGGTTTGCACTAAGCCACCTGCTGAGTGAGGCAATTTATCTAGCAAACTACCCGTCTTTCTTTCAAATAGGTACACACTCCCATTGTTGCTACCCCTGATAATGAGTCTTGCATCTTCTGCAAATGCCACTTGTTTGGGCAATGGGATATTAGGTGGATCCATGGCAAAAGCTTTAATTGGGTTTTTGTTGTCCAGGGGGTACAAAGTAAAACCATTTGTAGTGTTGTTGATAACCACCAACTCTTTCTTCAGATGGACTGCAGCACAACCTCTGTAGGACCCCAGGTCAGTAAAACTTGCTCAGAATATGGTAAAATTTGCTCACATGATGGTCTCATATTGATGCTCGCCCAGAATAGCTCCACTGAATACATTAATCCAAATACTAGAGCATAAGGGTACAGGTATCAGTTACATTGTGCCTCTGCTGATTGGATTGCTTACATGTTGCCATCAAATAACCCAAATACATAGACAATCCCACAATGTACAAAAACTAATCAACTTTGGCACAGTATGGTTCAAGTGCTCTGAGAAAATTAACTGAAGCTGCAAGTTAGCATTCAACAGGAGGATCTGGACAATGGAGTCCTGGGTTCCAATAGTGATGTGGGCCCTAGCTTCAGACAATGTAGGATTGCATGAAATACAGGTGATTTCAAACCCTCCCCCAAGCTTTTGTACACATATTTCCTGGTACCATTTCTTTCTGAAAAGTAAGCACCATCGCTGTACCAGCGGTCAGCACTTACATCTAAGGGATGCGCATGTATAAACACTATATATCCTAGCACTGTAGCATAGCAGAGTGTTTCCATTGCACCATAATACTTTGTCTTGATCCACATGGTGCAACTAACAGCTCCATGGGAGCTTGGATTGAAGCAGGGAACTTCTTTGCATGATGCAATATCCCAGACTTTAATGCCTTGTGTACCTAAAGGTCAAATCATTTATTAGCAACATTACATTTCAGAAATTTGGAAGCCTACCACCTATGGTGAGCAAATTGCCAGCATGCAACAAACAGAGGGCATGAATAGAGTCCTCGCAGAAGTGCAGGGATGCTGCATTTGTGTAGTTATTGTAAGACGATGTAAACATTTTCAAAGGATGCACCAAAAGGTCATCTATTTGACACCTATTTAAGTATTAGACTTAATTGTGATACCCATGCACACAAATGCAATTGTGATGCATTGTGAGATGACATCAGGGCACCTTGTATTGTTTGTTGGCTTGTAATGAATCATAGGACTGTATTGTTTTGATCATGGCGGGTCAGATGTGCCATTGCTATCATTACTACTTCACTACACTATATAGTCCCTACAGTACTTGTGTGACTATACGATAAGAGAAAGAGAGGCGAAAGAGTTGTCGTGAGAACTCATGGCGCTTATATTGTAAACCAAATAGTGCAACACATGATCTCATCATGTCACAATGTCACCCACGCATGTCCGGCATCACCCAAGCTGAGCAACACGTGATCTCTAGGTCATATCACGTCATCACCCATGCATGTCCAGCATTGCCCAAGCTGAGCTTGATTCACAATATCAGTCCACTCAGGTAATTATGTAACAGTTTTTCTCTTTACCTGCAACCATGACATGGAACTAAAAACGTCCCACTAAGAAAGCAATAGTATAGTATATATAGAAGGATGTAGTAAAAATGTAGTGCAAGTAGTAGCTCCCATCCTGCAATGATATCTGAAGTTAGTTCTTACTGTTTCACTGTGCAAACTAGTACTCATTGCAATTCATAATCACAAGCTGATGACAATGTAATGATCATTCAGTGTGTTGACTCAGCAAATCTTTCATCTTTGGCACGTTCTCATTTCATTCACAGATTTCGACATGCCCCAGTTCAACAATGCCACCTTAAAAGTTCTCGAGTTCCTAGGCAAGACTCCTTCTGGTGATGTTGTCTTCAACCTTCTAGAATCCCTGGCCAGAAATGACATCATATCCACCGGGTTCTTTTACAAGGTACAGCATGAACTTGCCGCAGCACATATAGAATATGATGAGGAGCATTGGTGGGATGTCGTCAAACTTGTTACTGACAAAGGACTCGTCAGTGTACAGGAGATTAGGTCAAGGCTTGGTGTGTCGCAATGATTTATAGCTGGTCATCTACTCACCATCTGGTAGGTACAACTATGGCCACAGCTCAAGTAGAGGGGACCATTCCTCATGTCCTGTCACCTAGTGCACCCTGAGGTTCTTCTCTTCACATTTGGCCTAATCTAGGACCTAACACATGTCTATTTTTAGACTCTCCACAACCTTTGCAGAAGAACATCACTGTATGGGCTCTTGTACATGACTAGGCAGTGGGAATCATTGAGTTCCTGGCTTTAATCACCAAGCTGGAGACCACGTTTGGTGTCTCTTTCGTTCCTCAAGAGTGGTCGAATACCTTTGATGCCATTTTCGATGCGTCTAGCCAACACAATGATGAAGATGATATGGTTGCATCTACACCAGTTCAGATCATCGAAGAAGCCATGGTGCATCTTGATTTATCATTTTCGTCACCTTCCATTAGTAGTAAATGGCATAAGTCGCCCCAGGATGACCAGGAGCTTTAATGCCCTTCCAAGCATCCCAGGGCATCAGCATCGATTTTCATTGATAGCACTGCACATGAAGCTAGCTCAGATGAAGACAATGGTGATAATGGTGGTATGCTAGAGCCTCTCCCGCTTCTCCCCGCTGGCCATTTAATTTTCACCTGGCAGCTAGAAGACATAGTCGATTGATATCAAGGCCTCACCTCACCTTGTCCTTGTTCGCCAGTCCTTACAGTGATCCCGCTCGAACTCCAGCATCTTCCTTCATGTACTGATAAAGGCACGCATACCTATGTCATTGAATTCCCCACAAGTGAGTAGTGCACTCATCGCAACATTAATATAATGTTCATATTTCTTTCAGAGAACATAGCCGACTTCTGTATGGCAAGCTTTGAAAGCCAGGAGCTATCTTGCTCAAATGTCCTGTTCATTCCAGTCAAGTTATACATTGAGGCTAACAGCCCTGTGGCCATCTATGCCACATGCCCAATAAGCCACAAGTCTACTATTCGTAGCCTTGTCCACCTTGCTGATGGAGATCCTGCCACTTTATGCTCGGCAGCCCCTACTATCTGTGTGCAATCTTGGGTTCAGATCCTATGTGGACTTTACAAGGGCGATATTGGCTATATCCAATCCACCGGCTCTACTTCGTCTGACATCTTGGTTATGCCTCATCATTGTCCATATGACAAGATTGATTGTGAAGACATCCCAGAAGTCAGAGCACAGAAACACCAGGAGCAAAAGCTGTTCAATTTAGCTGAGGCTAGGAGTGCAGGCTGCATCATTGTTGCTGACGATCCTAATACCAATATCGTCTGTGCTGGGCAGCAATATTATTGCAGGCTTTTACGTTATACACTATTGCACTCGTTGCTGGAAACCATTGGCATACCCCATCCCAATCTGATCCACCTCCATATTCAAGTACAAGTAGATCCTGGCCTCATCCATAGGACACTACAGTTGTTCTCTGCTTTATTCTGGCAGGAGGGTGATCACATACACCACATGAATGGCTCTCTGGTTGGGCAAAGGTCCACAATTCTATCAATCAATTTGGAGGAAGGCCTCGTATCCATCCAGCCATGTGATCCCACCTTGCTATCATGTATGCTTCCTATTTCGGACATGCACTGAGACTTTCAAAGTGGTGATGATGTGAAGATTTTGGCTGGCATCCACCTCAGCTCCAATAGTAATGTCTTGTCAAGCAGGGCCAATGATGCTACACCCCATAATGTCTCTGTACTATTAGAGAACATGGAAGTGGTGAGATTCTATATCATTTATCTTTTCTTTTATTAATATTGTCCAGGCTGTTGTCCCTGCTACGTTCCTGGGGTCGCACTGGATGCAATACGTGTGGTCTTTGATCTCTGCTCATGCTGGCCTGGAAACCAACCTATCACATACACCTCAACAAGAATATGAAGGTTTATTGCAAGGGGACATAGTCTGGATTGTCCAGGGAGAATATAGTGGCAAACAAGCAACCTTGGAGAGTGTCGAGGCCAACAATTACATTTGGGTTATGCTACCTCAGCTTGAGAACCCTTATGTTATTGTGCATTTGGATGAAGTTCAGGTATGCAAATCTGAAACTTTGACATATACGAAGGAGCAGGGCTATGATATCTCTGTGAGAGACATCCTACAAGTTGTTCGTGGGCCTTACAGAGGTATTAGTGGCATCACACGCTTTGTAGACTTTTCCAGAGTGATGGTGGAACTTGTGTCCACCGCTGATAATTTCCATGTAAGTTGTGATTTCATTCTTACAGTTGGCTTGTTAATTTGCTCTAATAGATCAAATTGCCAATCACTTTTTGCGTTTCAACAAAGCTCTTTTTGCAGTGTACCTCAAATACTGGTTGTGTTGTGTGGATTATCGGAGGACAGAAGAAAGGCACTTGAGCTACACTGTACAGCATAAACAGGTTCTCAAGCTTGGTATCTGTTACGCTTATTCCAGGTAGGATGCAAGCGTAGCCTCGGATTAACCAAGTCCAAGTGTAAGTCATAAATAGCCCCTGTGGAAGGGACTCGTCAAAGTAGCACAGAGGGAGTGTCCACTCAAGAGTAGGATGAGGACTTGGTGCTCGAAGCTCAACGGAAGAGAACGCTGAGGAGCAAAGCAAACTTGGTATTGACCAAGGAGAACTAAACTACTATACATGGTGTAGCTATGCACAAGTTATAGGTATCGTTGTGCTACACAGACCATGAGACAAAAAGGAAACAAATACAATGACTGGGCTATTTGAATGAATAAGGCGCAGCCATATGGTAATACAAATGACCTGAGGAAGGAAACTTGTGGCGGCAAGTACGATGCCGAAGTAGTCCATTAGAGGCATCGCGAGAGAAATGATAAGTCCATAAAGGTGAAATAAAACGTAACACTACCCCCCGTTCTATTGTTCAAGCTCCAGCGACGAACCTTTTTAACTTAAGCCGTGGTCTGACCCGCATGGTGATCTGGTCATATTGGCATATGCAGTATCGTCGAGCTGGTCGTCAACAGGGGAGGGAGAGCGAGGGGTAGGCTGCTGGACAGGAGAAGTAATACGCCGGGGATTCGCAGTGGTGTAGGGGTGTGAATGAGGAGTTCCCCATGTATGTTCATTGGAGGCACGAAACCTAGCAGGTGAGCTAGGCAATCCATACACAATGGTGGCCCAATGGGAAGCGGAGTGAAAGGATTGGGGGGAGGCGGATGAGGAGGACAAGGACAAGGACTGACAAGGTGGAGTTGGGCGACGAAGAGGGCATCAGTTTGCGTGGTGACTGGGAGCCCAGAGGAGACATGTGGGACATTGATAGACATTACAATCCACCTGCATATGATTCAGACAGTGGCATGAATAACAAGCCTGATTATAGCGGGGGTGGCTCCTGGCGAGTGGTGTTTCTCCATTATTGCCTGTCCACCAGGCATCTACTCATTGCATGTATCGTTCTTCGGCAGAATCCAATGCTCATGAGGAGGCTGAGGGTGTGGTTGGTGGGGAATCTGTAAGACGATCGGCAAGGGGACGTTTGTTGGCCAGCACCTGACTATAGCAGTCAATATCTAAATAAAAATCGGTAAAACCCAGCTCATGCATTGCCGTGGTTAGGTGATCCTTCATTGCCGCATGTATCTGCATAAGGTGCTGCCCATCCGTCTGGGTTGCCTATGTTTGCAGCAGTCGATTTCCCATGGCCATGAGAGAGGTGGTTTGGAGGTAGGCCAGATATAGGGCGTGGAGAGCCGAGTTGGGTTCAATGTGGGCGTCAATGGCCCGTGCAAATCGCGAGTCTGCCAATATCTGTTCATAGGCTATATGTTTAACAATCCCATCTAGAGGGCAGCGGCATTGTGTAGCTTCAATCAGGATTTCTACAGAGGATATGTAGGGATCGTTACGAGGAGGGAGTGCTGGCATTTGCCAGTCATTCGAGTTCCAGGAGATGCCGGGGGGAAGACGGGGACAAGGAGATGGAGATGTGCTGGACAGTTCTCTAGCTAGATTTTCGACGGCTTCGATAGTAATGATAGGGGTAGGCAGATGGGTAGATGTTGATGATAGGGCAGTGGACCGCGTGAGGCTGGATGGAGAGGAGATGGATACAGCGGAGGTGTTTAGGGACATCTTTGCCAGATGAAATGGAGTGTGATTTTGGTGAAGTGGGTGGTTTCTGCTTCATTTCTGTCCTCAAAGTCATTTCTTATAATCATTCAGGAGGGTCTGTGCATTTGCTAGGTCGGCCTCAGCGACCCAGGAATCTTCTTTGGATAGATAACCCTTCCATCGGACGAGATATGATCGCACTGACGGGCGTCCGCGATGGTGCAATATCTTCTCAATTTCATATTCTTCTTCACCCGTGATAAGGTCAGGTGGTGGTGCTGGGTAATTTCATCCGTAGGCTTCGGTTTCAGTATACTTTGAAAGGAGTGACACGTGGAAAATGTCATGGATTTTCCATACTTTCGGGAGACGGAGGCGATATGTAATCGGCAATAGTACTTGCATGATTGTAAACGGCCCTTCTCGTTTGGCTACAAACTTAGGATCGAGGAGGTTCCAATGTAAGTTCTGGGCCTCTAGCCAAACTTTTTCTCCTTTGTGAAATGGTACAAACTTTTGTCACATTCGTTTTGTCATTATCTGTCTGGCCAAATCGTGTGTGGCGATTGCTTTGTTCCTATCCCGAATAAGTCTCTCTAGTTGTTCTTGTACCACTGGTAGATCTGTTGGCGATATCACCAAAGGGAGCGCCATCGGCTCATAGCCCATACATAGGTAGAACGGGCTTTTTCCCATTGTGGAATAGGGGCAATGATTATGGACGAATTCTGCAGTGGTGAGGAGTTCCATCCATTTCGTGGGGTTGTTGCCACAGATGATTCGTAAGTAAGTCTCGATTTCCTGATTCACTCTTTCTGTCTCTCCATCGGTCTGGGGATGGTATGCTGTAGACAGTGCGAGTTGATAGTTTAACAGGCGTCCTAGTTCTTTTGCAAAAGCTGAGGCAAACTCCGGTCCTTGGTCTGAAATGATTTTATCATATAATCTGAACCGTTTGTATACTGAGTGAAAAAAGAGTTGCGCTATGCCTTCTGTAGAGACTGTTTTCATGGTGGGGCATAGGATTACCCCTTTTGTAAGTCCATGGTCGACCATGACCATTAAGGCATCAAAGCTGGACAAGAGGGGAAGACCCGTAATTAAGTTGCACGAAAGCTGCTGAAACAGATGAGTGCTCGAGGAAGCAATCAGAGTGAGAGGTGGTATGGTCGGGTGCATGTTAACTTTGTGTTGTTGGCAGGTGCTGCAGCCAGCAACATATGAACGAACAAAGGAGGCAAGGCTGGGCCACCAAAAATCTGCAGAGACGAGTTGTCATGTTTTTAAATACCCGGGATGGCCAGCTGTGGTGTGGTCATGGTATCGAGAAAGAATGGATCATCGTAAAGATATATCAGGAGGGACATATACTCGTCCACGGAACAAGAGGAGACCATCGCAGTGTTGCCAGTCCATGAGGCGAGATCAGAGGGTTATGGGGATGTCGTCTTGGATGGATTGTAATGTGGTGAGGATGAGTGGATCCATTGCTGAGGACTGGGAGATGCAATTGTGGAGAGCAATGTCGATGAGGTTAACGAACAGGGTCGGGGATAAGAGGGTCACTTCGTTGTTATCCATATCCTCTGCTGGGCAAAGGTCCGGGCGACGGGATAATGCGTCCGGACCGGCAAGTTGGGATCCTGGTATGTGCTCGATACAGAGGTCATAATCGGCGATATTGAGGAGCCAGCGAGCTTGCCAGCGGTTAAGCTTATGGGGTTCTTTGAAATAAGTAAGGTTTTTATGGTCTGTACGGACTAAAACTGAAGTAGATGACCCAAGGAGATAGTGGCGCCAAGTTTTAAGGGCTCGAATGACTGCTAGGAGCTCTCAGTCGTAGATATCATAATTTTGTTTGGCTGCAGAGAACATCTGTGATAGATAAGAACATGGTTGCCACTCGGCGCTCTTGTTCTGTTGGAGGAGTATGCCCCCAGTGGCATACTTGGAGGCATCTGTGGCAATCGTGAATGGTTTGGACATGTCTGGCATATGAAGAACTGGTTGTGAGGTAAAGATGGTTTTCAACCATTCGAAGGCCGCTGTGCAGTTGGGCGTCCAGTTCCAGGTATAATCTTTCTTTGTGAGGTCGAGTAGTGGGTGTGCGATTTCGGAATATCCGTGTACGAACCGTTGATAGAAATTGGCAAAGCCTAAGAACAATCTAACATCCTTTGGTTTCTCCGGGATGGGCCATGATGCAATCCCGTCGAGCTTTACTGGGTCCATAGCAAGCGATCCTGGTTTGACGATCATGCCTAGATATTCAACTGACTCGGAGTTGAATAAGCATTTGGTCAGCTGTAAGCGGAGGTGTAGTTCTCGCATCTTTTGGAGAACATGGCGGGTTGTTTCATCATGAATGGTCTGGTTTGGGGAGAAAATGAGAATATTGTCCATGTAGATCGCTATACGACCTTCTGCAATGAGGTCGTGGAACTCCTTGTTCATGAATCTCTGAAAAGTGGCTGAAGCGTTCTTGGGGCCGAAGGGCATAACAACAGGTTCGAAGAGTCCACGATGGGTAATAAATGCTGCCTTCCATTGATCTCCTTCCTTTATACGTATGTTGTTGTAACTCCAGCGAATGTCAAACTTCGTAAAGACTTGAGCTTCTCGTAGTTTGTCGAGGAGGTCCGATATGAGGGGAAGGGGATAGGCATTGTGCACCGTATGATCATTAAGGTAACGATAATCCTGCACCGGTCGCAATTTGCCATCCTTTTTTTTAACGAAGAAAAATGGCACAGCTTGGAGGGATGTGGAAGGCCAGATCTTTCCCAAGGCTAAGTTTTCATCCAAGAAGGTGTCCTGTGCAACATGTTCTTCTGCCGTTAGAGGGTATAGTTTCCCAATCTTGGATACAAAGGTGTCCGCTAGATTGATCTCATGGTCATAATCTCATGACGGTGGTAGGGGCGTATCTTCATCCAAGAAGATATCTGTGTATGAGGCGTACTGCAGTGGTAGGGTTACCTCTCTTTTCTCCGTCTGTATTGCCAGATTGGTAGACGTTGTAAGTGCTGCACAGATGAGGGCAGGGTTTGGTATAAACCTGCCGTTGGCGAGAATAGTATGGGACAATGTGCGTAGAGGCCAACAATGTGCCATTTCTCATGCCATGCAAAGAGTGCTGCAAATGACATCGTCCTCCATTCAATTGAGATATCTGAAAAGGTGTTCATCCACCAGTGCGTCCACCTCTACCTTTGGTACAGAAGCGGGCTCACAACTTGGGCGTCTTAAATCATATAGCACCGCTTTCTGCTGCTTTTCCTATTCGTGTGTGGCTATGAGGTCCGCCGATTGGTCTGATTCTTCCAGGACTCGTAACGTTTTCTTTTTCCAGTTGATTTCAGGATTCATTGCCGTGAGCCACGGAAAACCTAAGATCATGGTTTCTTTTCCACAGTTCATCAGATAAAATTCCATAGACTGTATATAACCATTCACATTGATAAACAGGTTCATTTTGAAATTGATCATTCCATTACTGTTTGTAGAAGCGTCTACATTTCGGATGGTGACGGGAGTGGGGAGATGGATTCGCAGGAGATGCTTTGATTGGGCAAATTCCCAATCAATGCAAGAAACTTGTGCTCCGGAGTCGACAAGAGCAGTTGTGGCCACGGCTTTGATGTTCATGTCAATGGGTATCATGATCTGAACAGGGATTCGCATTGCTTTCATAGAAAGTGGGATACTATTACATGAAACATCAAGAGGAAGATCATGCATAGCGGTCATCTTCCTTTCTAAAAATCCAAGTTGAGTTGGCCAATTGTTTCATCGTCCTGCATTTCAGTGATGTGGGCTTTTACTTCTTCCTCTCCTTCCACTTTTCATATTACCCATGGAGGTGGTGGTCCCCGTGGTTGCGTATTGTTGGGGCACGTCCTTACCAAATGTCCTTTCTTCCGGCACAAGAAACATAATCCTTCCTTTCGGCATCTTTCTCGTTCTTCTGGTGTGAGCCTTTTGAACATGACGGCATTGATGTCCATAGCATTTGGATCTCGAGTCGGAATGGAGCGATTGGAGAAGGACGGGGTAAATGTCATATGACCTCTTCCTCACTTGTGAGCAATTTCGAGGGCCCATTCTTCTACGCCTGCAAAGTGGGTGGCCTTGGCATACCATTCTTTCACCTTATCAGGTACTTTTTCCATGGTTTGGATTCGACGCATGAGTGATACGGGAATCCCTGATGCGAAGTAGTTGATCAATACTTGATCGTCAGTTATGCTAGTCAAGGCCACCTTGCTTTGGAATATAGCGATATATTTTTGAAGGGTGGGGTTATAACCACCATTCCTGTTTTCGTAAATGCGCTCTCAGGCTAGCCATGCCAAGGAGTCACCTTTGAGATCTGTGTTTTCGAAGGCTGCGCGAAATGCGTCTTCGAAGTCCTTCCAAGTATCCAGGTCAAAGGTTCCTGTGGTGAGCTTGGATTCTCTGAACATATCTGCCCAGGTAGGG
>JBBPKM010000848.1:0-11563 GCA_038089255.1 Austroboletus rostrupii | reverse complement strand
GATGTATTCGAGAGAATACAAGGGAGAACTAAGCTAAGGTACAGGGCACCCGTTGAGGGGTTTATATACATAGACGAAAAAGGTGAGGGCAGGCTCGTATAGTACAAAAGAAGAAGTGAAAAGTAAGCGTATATGAGTAACCGCTGACTGAGGCATCAGTCAGCGCGGAATGATGAGTCAATGGAAGTGAGTAAGTATGAAGGAACCGGAGTACCGGTACAATAGTCGTGAGAAGTCGCGAGTGACTATTGTGAAAGGAAGATAAGTCCATATAAAGACGTAACGAAGAAAAGAAATAGGAACTAGGGATAAATCGTAACATTGTTCAAGAACTAGAAGCTTGTAGTTACTATACATTAGACTGACTGGCAAGATATTGCAAGATTACTAAGTAAAAGGGAATGCAGATGAGTATTGAATTAGCTTGAAGAACTGGTTGTCACTCGTCTTTTCAAGCTATGAAAATGAATAGGGCTGGCACAGATATCTTCTGCCTTGTTTTTTGGTTGCTTACTATTCAACTTATCCTACAGGATATAAGCTTTGCAAGCATATTACAATAGTGCTCTAGCAATGTTCAGTGGCCATTTGGATGGCGCTTGAGCATTATAAATTGGCCACTAGCAATATGTCTCCCCCTCACAAGCGGCTCAGGTGGGATGAGATTGTCAAATACACTTTCCTATCAGAGTTTGACCTCCTCCAAGATGCATGGCACAACATCTTGGACTGTCCTTGGGCTACACCAGCTGGCCAACAAGCTATGAACTCATACTTCAAGCATTGCTGTGCGATAGAGAAGATTGACAGGCTTAATATTGAAATATGCTGCCTTGTCACATACATGCAAGATGAAGATTGTTATCTAAAGGCTTGGAAGGATATGATGAAGGTACACAACATCAAGCTAAGTCATCAGATTTCCTTCAAGCACAATGTCAGGGCTCACTTCTACAGAAGCAATCTAAATACACTTCAATCCATTTCTCAGATAAGCAGCTTCTCTGGAATATTGCTGCCAGGGCATGCTGTGCAAATGAAGCTTGGAGAAAGTGCCAGTTCACCAAATCTATCATGCTTCAACCGGGTAGGTAGGAGTGCAGCCCTTGTTGGAGCAAGAACCAAGTTTGTTGAAATACCCTTGAATCAAGGGTTCAAGATAATTCAAGATAGTGTTTGTTACGCTTTGACCAGGTAGGCAGGAGCATAGCCCTTGTGAGGCAAGAACCAAGTTGACAAGATACTCTTGGGCGAAGGGTTCAAGGTAATTCTAGATAGTGTCCACTCAACAGTAGGATGGAGTCTGGATAACTAGGAGACCAAGTGAAAGAGAGCGCTTGGGAGCTAGCATGGAAAGAGGATATATTCAAGGGAATACAAAGGAGAACTAAGCTAAGATATAGGAAACCCATTGAGGGATTTATATATGTAAAGAAGAGGTCAAGGGCAGGCTCGTACAGTATAAAAGAGGAAACAAAAAGTAAGTGTATATGAGTAAGCACTAACTGATGTATCAGTCAGCAAGGAATGATGAGTCAACAGTAATGAGTAAACAGGAAGGAACTGGGGTACTAGTACAATAGTCGCAAGAGAAATAGAGTGACTATTATGAGAAAAAATATAAGTCCATATATAGACATATAGAAGAAAAGAAATAAGAACTAAGGAAGAATCGTAACAGCATCCACTCAATAGTAGGACAAAGACTAGTTAACTAGGAAACCAGACAAAAGAGAGCACCTGGAAGCTAGCACGAAGAGGAGATGTATTCGGAAGAATACAAGGGAGAACTAAGCTAAAGTACAGGGAACCCATTGAAGAGTTTATATACATAAAAGAAAAGTCAAGGGCAGGCTCATAGAGTACAAAAGAGGAAGTGAAAAGTAAGCATGTATAAGTAAGTCTTTATGATGCTTTTGTTGTACTTTCCACAACTTTCATTTAACTGTTTGGAAAAGCAATGCAGTGCTTCAATAAATAGGTCTCACTGCTCCTTGTGTACTTCTGCACTTTTTGGCGCTTTCAGCCTACTTCCCATCCACTTCTTTTACTAGACTTTGAAAAGCCAAAGTACAACAAAAGTAGAAAAATAATGCCATCAATCTATGTCACTATTAAAATACAATTATGTGCATTTATACATGATCTTAACCATTACTTGGTAAAGTCACACTGTGACACAAGCATTGCCACAGCCTAGCTCAATTAGCAGTAGCTCTGCTTTAACATAAACTCCAGGAAATTCAAAAAGCTGACCAATGCCTATATTTTATCAAACTCTCAATGAGCACAATTCAAACTTGTGACAACAATGCACCACTGAGAATACATACACTTATTGCTGCACTATAAGCCCACAGTAACAAATTTTAGTTTAGTATAGTTAAGTATATGCAATAGCATACAAAAAATAAAATAAAAAGTATGCAAGGTCCAAGTTCATTAATGTGTCACAGTCAATGTTGATGTACCACCATTGTTATGATTCTGTTAACAGACTAATACATTTTCTTTCACAATGCCCTTATACGGACTACTTCGGCATCGTACCTGCCGCCGCAGGTTTCCCTCATCTTGTAATACCGCTTACCTCACAACTGCACTTTCTTATTCATTCTATAGCCCAGTTATGCATGATATTTTCTTTTCTCTCTTTGGTCTGTGCACTACATCGATACCTATATTAGTTGTATGCATCGCATCATGTACTCTAGTTTAGTTCTCCTTGGTCAATACCAAGTGTTTCCTTTGCTCCTCAGCGTTCTCTCCTGTTGAGTCTTTGAGCACCGAGTCTTTGTCCTACTCTTGAGTGGACGCTTCCTCATGCTATCTATTGGACCTCCTTCCACAGGGGTCATTTATGTTTACACTCAGAACTTGGTTCATCTGAGGCTACACTTGTGTCCTACCCAGAACAAGTGTAACAACCATATGTGTATGTATCATCAGCCTTCAAACAAAAAATTGCAGCATGAAAAAAAATCATGGTTTAAAAATGTTAGGTATAACAGCAAGTGGACTTGAAGAAATTTGTAGCAGCCAAGAACAGATCCTCATATACAATATTGTGCTTAATATTTTTATAGTCTCCTGGCTTAATGGTTATGCATGATTTTTTGTTGTTTTTGACATACCCCAAAGTCACAAGCTTGAGTCCTCTTTATGGCAATATATTAAATTGCTTTTCGGCTATGGTGGTTTGCTTTTCAGAGCTTTTCAGCTTCTTTCCAGACTATAGTTCAAGTGACTATTCTGAGAAGCTGCCCACAAAGCAGGAAAAGAAGTGAAAGCAATATATCAAGTTGCTTTTCGGCTGTGGTGGTTGCTTTTCAGAGCTTTTCACCCCCTTTCTGGGCTATAGTTCAAGTGACTTTTCTAAGAAGCCTATAAAGCAGGAAAAGGAGTTAAAAAGGTTTAAAAGTAATATGTTATTTTACTGATGCAATGAGCTTGAGAGCAGCAAATGTTGTCGATGCCACTGATAGCAACAGAGCCTCATATACAGTCAACTCTCTCTTATCCCATATTCTATTTATCCCATATCTATATCTATCCCATATATATTTGGAATTTCCTGAGTCGATTTGTGGGGATTTGGTCACCATATCCCTTATCCCACATTCCATACCCATTTTGGATGTTTTCTATCCCATATATTAAGGTTTGATAACACTAGATTAGGAAATTTACTGTATTAGCCATATAATTTTCATCTGAGGAACACTTCTCTTGGACCTAATAAGGCAAGAACCATCCAACCTATTGGCTTTTGATCATTATGAAATCTCTTGATGTTCTCAAAAATGGTTTATAAATACTTCGCAATCAAACTCAGGCCCAACAAGTCAAGCTTGAAATGGAATTGAAGGCAAATAGATCAATATCTGAGGCTGATGAAGAATGGTTGGATTGTGCTGGAAATTTGATAAATGAAGAATGTTTGATTGAAAAGTTGGAAAAGGCTCAAAATTGTTATGATGCTATTGTTGAGAAGTTGAAAGAGCAGGAAAAGGCTGTTTTACAACAGCTAACAGAGCTTGGTAAAGGGTAAATCACTACTTTTTCAAAAAAGTGAAAGTGTATGCTTTTTTTTTAAAAGCATAAAAAATAACTAAGTTTAATTTAAGGTTCTACTTCAGCCACAGAACCATCTGCTGACCAGACAAAGTATCAGTAAAATGAAAAACCACATGCTAAGAGTTCAACTTTAACACTTAGAAAGTGTATTGAAGTTCTAGATTGGCATTACGCTAATGGAAAAAACCAATCTCAGACTGCATACCACTTTCAAAAAATCAGTCCATCACTTAATCTTATACAGCCAAAAGTCTCAAAGTGGCTAAAATATGAACCTGCTTGGCGAAAAGAATATGAAGCTAATATAAGTTTAGCCAACTCAACATGAAGGATTTGTCAGACACAACACTCTGAAGTTACAGAGATACTAGGTCTATGGGTAACAAAAGCAATGGCAGACAAATTAATTTTAACTGGCAAAGTTCTTCACCAAAAATGGAAAGCATTTGCCAATCTAGCCAATATTCCAAAGGATGAGCAGCTTTCTTTAAGTGATGGTTGGCTTAGCTAGTATAAAATTCACAATCACTTAAAACAAATCAAGTGCCATGGTGAAGCAGCATCTAGTATACCAGAAAATATCGAACAGAAGCATCAATGAATGTGTCACTTAATAAAGACCAGTGGTTACAAATTCTATCGTCGTGTATGGCATGTGGCAGCTGTCAAACCAACACGTGTCAGTGCCGGTGATGCGGTGGGGTGTCACACTTAACGGATATGGTAATTTTTTGCTCGTCGTTTTCAACGATGAGCACAGTGGGCGCCCCACATCTAATACTAATATATAGAACTGTATTATAGTAATATACGCTATTAAAATTTACCTACTCTATGTACCAAAAAAACCGCGCTCAATTTCCGCCCTCTTTGAGCGGGATATGTGAGCTCGCTCTGGGGAGCAGCGAGCACGAAGGTCCGCACGGTGCTCGCCGATTCCCGACGTGTTGCCGGAGTCACACGCTACTTGCCGAGTGTTTGGCGGCTTGACTCTATCGGCCGTGTGGCGGTACCTGTTAGTTTTGACGTGCCGAGGAGCGAAAGGTGCCGAGAGGCGCCGGGCCGTAATGTTCACTAGGGTATAGTTTGGTAGTGTTTTGCTAGGAGTTAACCTAAAAGTCTAAGAAATATCTCATAATTATTGCCTGAGGCGGAGTAATGCAACAAATGCTTCGACTTAGACATGTTTCAAGCCATCGTTAGAGCCTCTAATTAGACATGTGACGTGGGAACCACAGGTGTCCTGTTGCCCTTGTTGCAGATACATCAACCCTTCGTCGTCATTTGGAATGGGGTCATCGGGTAATGTTGTCCTTTTATTGATGAAACTCTCAGTGACTTACTTTCGGACCACATGTTGGCAGACTGAATACTTAAAACCCCCTAGGACCCCCATGGCGATGTGACGATGTCGACGACGACATGGCGGCGAGCCCACCACCACCATGTCGTTGTCGTTGTCGTTGTCGTTGTCCCACAACAGCCGCATTCCACACCCCCCTGGACCCCCATGACGATGTGACAACGTCGGCGATCCACCGGCACGTGCGCACACGACAATGCATTGCCGACACGATGACATGGCGCATATATGACAGCAACTATATGCTGACATGTGACAACGGTGACGACGTGGCGGCGAGCCCACCAGGTAATATACTAATATTTCTATTAAAACGCTAGGCTAGCTCACTGTACAGCTTGATTCAAAGCCCAAGCCCGAGCCCTTGACAAAGGTCCGGGCTCATGATCTTGCTAGGCCCAAGCCCTTGAGACCCGAGCCCGCACATCACTAATATAAACTGAAACTCCCAAACGGATGGCGCTCATTCCATCCGGTTTTCCACAAATTACAACTCTGGCCCTTCTGTAAGGGCGAATTCACTTCGCAGCAAAAGCCGCCGCCCCCTCCCTCGTGATCTAGTAGCCGGAAATGAGGAACAAGAGGTCGAGGAAATCATCGACTTGCGCACATGCTGGGTACTACTTCGAATATCTCGTGCATTGGAAGGGGTTCCCCAGAGAGGAACGCGAATGGAAAAAGGTGTCAGAACTGGGCAACGCACAGGCCTTAGCCACTGATTTCCATCGCCGTCATTCGACAGCGGATTGTCCTGTCACGCGCTTTAAATTGAGAAAGCTGTCGGGCGGAGACGAAACGTGTACCTGTCCCGTTTATTCTAACCAACCCCTCCCTACTCCCTCCGGTATTCTCGTATCTCCTGGGTTCGTTCGAATTTCGCTCCTCTTACAACCGCTTTCTCGATTCCATGTTCGACATCCCGCCTCGTCCGGGGTTCTCGGCCTGAAAAGGGGTGATGTCAGATTCGTAAATTTTCTATCTCTTTTCCTCGTATTTTGTTATCAATTTCCTTATCTCTCCTGTTTTGGTCATGGGTACGCGATTATCTACGTACGATATATATATCCATCCGCGACGTGTACATACTTCGTCTGGATACATTTCTTCTCTTCCCAAGTTAAGCCTTTCGTGCTTGTGTGTCGCGGTTAAGATTTGGTGAGCCTGACATTTTCGTACCCAGTACAGCTCCATCGACGTTCTGTGCGCCACCCCTATTGATTCATTATCCTTGTTCGTTCTGGCCAACGAAGTCTTTTCTCTCTCTGGGCTATCGTCCTATTCGTGTGGAGTATGCTCATTGGAGCATATCTGTCTGCTCAGATTTTGCGAGTGCAATGATGTTGCTTGTAGCTCAACAAACTGCGACCTCTTACTTGTCCCGTTTATAAGTCCCTCGCTCTTCTTCGTGACTTTATAGTGTCTGTTCACTTTCAATCACACGCGTATACCTTCCTGGAATCGAGTGATGGGCGGGAAAATGTGGGGGCGTGTTAAAGCTGTCGTGGTTTTACTTCTTTCGCATGGTAATTGAATGACACATGTGTACAGAGAAAAATATACACAAAACTCAATAGTGGAACAGGATCCCATTATTTCTCAGAACCCTACGCCTTTCTAGACAACACCAGTATGGTCTTGTACGGGTACTGGAACACACCTTTGCTCTCGTCGATCCAAACTTTGCCGTCGCCCTTGGCCACAATAGCTTTGATATCTTCGATGACCTTGTCCTTCTCGATAGATGGAAGTATGGCTATGTAGCTCCTGCTTAATACGCGTCTGACGCAGATATCTTCCGCGGCCTCGAGATGGTATGCCCATACCGTTTCTTTCGGAGGCTCAAAGTTGTTCTTGTACTCCTCCGTAAAGAACGCCTCGCGCCAGAGGCCCAGACAGTATTGGGATGATCGTTTCTCAAGGATCTTTATATGGCCGCATAACTGAGCGACCCATGCAGCGTTGTCTCTAAATAACAAGTCAGAACATGGTCACTTAACAGGAGAAAACGATCACCTGTCCTCGATGTTCCAGATAAAGGCCACTAATCCACCTGGCTTTAAGATCCGAGCGAACTCTGTGCACGCTTTGCCATAATCGAGACACCAGTGGAAAGCCTAATCAACACGAACACGATATCAAAAAAAGGCCTAATGACGCGATCGGCGTAGGCAGGCAAACCTGTGCGATGATAATCAGATCCGCCCAGCCATCCTGGACGGTTGATACATTATCGAACGTTCCGTCACTGATCGTAACAGAATCATGGACGACTTTCTGTTGGAATACGTCTCGCATTCCAGGACTGGGCTCGAACGCCTTAAAGGAAGCGATCTTGACATCGCTGTCATCATTATCTGCCAAGAAAGCCCGGGTGAACAGTCCCGTCCCAGCCCCGATCCTCCGGGAGGCTCGATTAGACCTGGACCGTAGGAAGATGAAATTCGTCTTACTCGACGACGTTGAGCGGGGCTGTGGTGTCGATGGCGTTCTTGATGAAACGAATACTCTCTCGCGGATACGAAGGTCGGGCGCTGCCAACGGAATGTGTCATTCGTAACTCGGACAAGGATAGCAGCGAGCGATGGAGACCTATCGTACAACTCGTTGGTTCCTTTGCCAAATCCGATTTGTGCGACATCGTGTACGGCGGTGGACATGATCGCAGTTGAACGCGTAATCTTGAGAAGCTCTGCCTTTGCGTCAAAGCAAGCCTGCAATTTTATAAGTAGATCCCCTCTACTTTTCGCTATTTTTCTTACCTTTTTTAAAGGTTTTTCGTGTACTTCTCAGAAATGTGTAACTGAAAGGTGACTCAATTTTACCAAAAGTCAATGCCTGTCATTATTGACGGACAGTTATACGCATCATTCACATCTTGTGGTCACACTGTGACATTAGCGTTGCCGTAGCTCCCCGGTTGATAGCCGACCCGACCCACAGTGTGATGGCTTTAATAATTTAAGGAAAGCTAAGCGGACCAATTAGTGGGTCTCAAAGTTGATTTTTTCGTGCGCCAAGAAGTTAGTTTTTCATGCGCCAAGATTAGCTAAGCGAGTTATGAAACTTCAACGCGACACAGCCACCTACCTCTGAGTTCGCTCTCCGACTTAAGTTCCCAGTTTAGAAAGCGGCTTAGCCATAGCACAGCAACCCAGCCGCGCCAAAGCGGTCCAGTCACAGCACGTTAGCTCAGCCACAATGCTGTGCCGCGGCAATGCTGACTTACTAACTTAGGTCCTGTTCGATACACCAGTAGGATAGTTGGTATTTCGGCTATGTAGTTCGCCGTGTTGGCTAGCTGCCTGGCTAGGGTGTGCCTTTGAAATGACATAACTGAGATGGGTTGCCAGATCATGGAGCATATCTAATCCTGTCCCCCAACACTGTCATGCTCACCCTACAGTCAGAACAATGACAACACCTTATCCAGCACATGGCATTATTCTTGAATATTATTTTTTGTGCTATAATCAGTGCTATCTTCTCAATTCCTTTGCTACAAAAGGATCCAGAACTGTATTATACATCCATCCTCTCTAGTGAGAAATGGATTCTTGAACTATTGACTGGCTACCCAGAATGCATTCAGAATGAACTTGGAATGCACATGGAGTTGTTTAACAATCTTGTTTCTATCCTCAGGCAATATGGGCATTCCAACTCAAGATCTGTTTCATTGGAGGAATAGCTGGTGATTTTTCTGTATACATGTTGGTGGCACAGAGGCATTGCTTGGTCCTGCAAAGTCTAGCCCACTGTTGCAGACAACTGGCATGCTGTCCATGTCACCCATGTCGCCCATGTAGCCAAGTGTAGGAGGGGATTGCATGCCACAGGATGGCAGGAAGAAGGCGGAATTTGCTGGCATAGAAAGTTTCTTCTGATACTAATTTATCACAATGCTGTGACAGGTGTTGGGATCCATCAGCTCAGCATATATCTAGCAAAAAGTGTTGTTTTCAATGAATTCAAGGGCAAATACAGCATAGAGATCACTATTGAGGTTAGCGTCATTGTTGAGGTGGATTATAGCAAGCGATCTAATTTGTCAAGATCCTAGATTTAATAACAGCAGTGGAGATGTTAATGGTACAGAAAGCATTACCTGGAAATCTCTCATACAGTTTGTAGCATGGTTGAGGATGCCTATCATGGCTGTCATAGCCACTATATTTGCCATGGTGGACTCAGCATTGGTGACCCTAGAATGTTTGCTGGAGGCAACTGAGCCAACCAAAAATGACCATGCAAATACCATGAAAGTTCTTGATTGATACTTGGCCTTGGTAGCCTTATCTGAGAAGATAAAGCTGTGCAAAATGATGGAGGATAAATTTGCAACATGTTGGAGAGGGATTAAGGCCCACTTTCTGAAGAACGAGCATTGGAACTAGAGATTGGAGAAGAAATTAAATAAGTGATCCAATCAAGAATCAAGATGGTGTCATGTGTTGCCACAAGTTGAGCATTGGGATTGGGCAAGGCAACATTTTGCCTGATCAAGAAAATGTTGTTGAGACTGAAGTCGGCATCAAGCCATTTTATATCTGTAGGAGATGTTGGCTACAAGAAAGAGTGGCAATTGGAAGTGGAGGGGTTATTAGATGCAAAGCAGTAGAAAAGCATGGACACACTAGTCTCAGATTTGAGGTTGTTATCTTCATTTATCTCATCAAGAATGTATGAGCTGAAGCTGAAAGTGGTGGAGTGATCTTCACTGCAGTGCTGCTCAATTTTCTTGGCCTAAAATTAAAATTAGTATAATGCACCCAGGTGACTATTGATATCCACTTACTGTAGGGGCTCCAGTAGCCACATGCTGCTCCTAAACCAAAATGTTGTCCACTGATTCACTGCAGATGTTTGCTTTATAAGTAGAGCTCCATTGGCCATGCCTTGACCAATTCTCATAGCTCTCTATAGCTCTAAACTTGGCCTTCAGCTGCCAATATGAGTATGAACAAATGCACATCAAGAACAAGTATTACAACATATCCATTGCCATTTAGACTGGAGAGATAAGTATGGCTGATCAGTTCCAATGGCCACTGCTACACTGGAAAGAATGGCATTCGAAAAGTTACTTGATTGCCCCATCTTCGCCTTGTTTATGATTAGGCAATTGAGAAATCAATTGGTTTCTTCATCAGGCCAGTGGGTGTGGGATTTCTTTTAGGTCAATGATTGCATTATGAGGTGCAATGCTTTGAGATCATATAGGATAATGAAGGAAGAGAATTCAAGCAGCAGCATAAAGATGCCATATCAATGGTGTTACGGTACAAGAAAACAAGCCTTTATGGCTATATTTATATGTCAACACAAGAAGTGGCCTTAATGGCCTTTATTTTTCATTTTTAGACTTGTCTTGCCTGGTTGCAAGATCTTATCTAATCTTATTTTATCAGGGAATCTTATCTGAAAATCTTATCTTATCTCCCCTGCTTATCTAATCAAAGGATCACTGGATGGTCACATGATCAGGAACAAGTCCTGAACTCTATTTATGCAAATTACATTAGTCACAGGATGGCTGTTCCTCAAAGGGTCTAGGCTGGCCTGACCAGTTCCTTATGGCATGGCTGTGCCTGCCTCATGTTGTATCTATTCTCTGGAGTCACACCAAGAGCTGGAATCTTGTTCCCTGACTCAGGGTCTCTATTTATGACTCACAAGGAGTTGCCCTATCTATGCCTCATGGTTGTAGCATGCTGCCACACCATGCAGGTCCCTCATGGTATTTATTTTAGAACCATGGAATTCCCTTCCATTTGTCACAGATATGAATAAGTCATTGTCTATAGAGGGCAGTCTGAGCATCCTGTAATAAAATATTTTCCATGGTTCCTAGTGACTGAAATGCTCTAAGTGCTAAGGCCTAAATGTTGGAGCCGAAACATGTCTTGTTGGCTTTAAGAGTGTTGGCTTGGGCTTGGGCACCAAGGGCTTATCTTCAATAGATACTTGCAGATGGAGTCTTGTACATCTGGCCTTGCTACCTAGGGTTGACTATCTGGCTAGCTCAAGGACTTAGAGAAGACTTCTTTAGAGGGGATGGAAATCTCTAAGCTTTGGAGGGAAGATCCAGGACTTCAAGACTGGGGATCCAGTCCTGTCGCCCTA
>JBBPKM010000847.1:0-11565 GCA_038089255.1 Austroboletus rostrupii | reverse complement strand
ATGGATGGCGCGGTACTAGTAGCGGCAGGCGTATCATTCAAGCCACCGAGCAGATCAACCTCGGGTTCCTTTGCCTGTGGTGTAACTGGGGCAGAGGCAGTCTTAACGCGCGAAGAAGAGCTAGCCGTTGCAGAGCGGGAAGGGATATTACTCCGGGAGATGGAATTGGATCTCCGGGCGGTGACGGTTTCATCATCTCCGGCAGTGTACTCTTCGAAATCTCGCCGACCAGCGCTATCCCTAAAGCCTCCAGAACCCCCACCAGAATAAAAGTCTAACTCGGGAATTAGCTGGTGTCGAGGTGATACAAAAAGAGACATAGTTTACCGTCTCTGCCGCTCATTCTATCCCCGTAGTATCCGCCGCTACTGCCCAGCGAGTCGCTACCGAAGCCACCAAAGCGACTACCGCCAGAAGTGAAGCTCACTGGATCATTACCAGTTCCGGTGTATTTTCCACGGTTGGACTTTGCTTTTCGCCTCTCTGTGCGAATATTTTCCACGTCAGAAAGAAGCTCGACCAACTCGCGAGCGCGATTGCGGACTGGAGAACAAAATCAAGGCAAAGAAAGGACTTGGAGATGAAAAAATACCATTTTGTCCCTCGTCCTTTCCCTTGTCATCTATGTAATGAAAATTCCTGAGCATTTTTAGAGTGGAGATGTGGGAGCGCGCGTCATCGACGACACGCTCACTGCCATGCTTTATGAGGTACTCGAGCAATTGCAACGCCTGCACCGCAAGATGAGAAGAGACATGAAGAGAATAAGATGGACTACCTTGTAAATTTGTCGCCATTGCCGAGCTTCCTTCTCCATGAATCGGCCGTAAATGCAAGGCATAATCTCGTTAAAGGTTTGACTGCAAGAGAATAAGGGCGTCTGTGGCCAAGTGGGGTGGCAGGCTCACAAATTGAATGTCCTTGCTTTCGGATCAGCGGTGTAGAATAAGACATGGAGGCTGCAGTACATACCCTTGGGCAATTTCCTGCATCAAGGTTGAGCTTGCACCCCTGGGGAAAGATGTGCAGATATGGGTATTGAAAAAAAGGCATCAAAGGCATACCAGGGCTCGTCGTTCGTCGCCTCTCTGACTTTGGCCTCCATCTCGCTAATATTGAGCACGGCATTTCTGGCCTGTGTGAGAGTGAGGAATAGCGGCGACAGACAGGTTGGCAAGTACCTGGTTGTACATAGACTTGAGATCGTATATAGTGATGCTCGAGAGTGTGTTTGCGAGGGAGTCCAGACGGTCCATGGTGGTCGACGCTGAGTGGTGCTGTGTCGTCGAGGACGGATTGGGTTGAATTCGCGACCCCCCAGGGAGTGGTCGAGTTGAGCAGTATTAATCAATCTTTAAACACGACCTTCTCCTCCTCCCCGTTCGTGGCGTTACAAGATTTGAGGCTTCCAGGGCCTCTGCGATGCTGCCTGTTCCTTGACACAATCCAAAGGTTCTCCGTTTTTTTCACGAACCACCACCGGGAACTCACCTTCTCCAAGTGGCATGCATTGGCAGCTCTCCTCCGTTCTCTCCCGTGCCCAACGCCCTGCTCGTCGTAAAGAGCCCAAATACTCCGCGCCAGTACTCCAGAGCGAACCCTCTGAGGAACGGCTGCAGATTGACCGCAAGATTCTCCAGGATCCAAGTGCGCTCTTGGATGCCGAAACTTTGGATGCCTTTCCCCGCGCCCTTACCCCGAGCACTCGAATACCTTCCGCAGATGGTAGTAACAATACCCGCTCTCGTTGCAGACCGGTAGATGTCTCCCCAGGAGCCCCACCGCAACGCAGAGAGCTGCTTGCAGGCTCCGCCGACCTTCCACGTCGGGCATCATCGCGGTTCACTATCAGCCGCATGTCCAAAATTGCAGCGGGTGGTGAGTGGTCGACGTTTGGAAGGAAACGGGAGCACCGAGTTCTGGATGCGCCCGGACGCACGTCCCCCGTGGATAATCCTAAGCAGACGTCGCACTCCCCTTCTCCTGCTGGAGACAGCAAGCATCCCAACCCGTCTACGTTTACGCTGAGCCGACTTACCGACCCGTCGCGACTTGATGTCTGCACACCAGAAAGGCGTTCAAGTCCGAGCATAAATTCCCCTCGGCGGTCGCCCGACACGCATTTGCATTTCAGCAGCAAGCCATCGTCTCCGACAAACACAACGTCATCCAAACGAGATCCGCGAACGCCACAGAGGCCATCTTCCTACACAGCCCCGGTATCAGCCTTTACAACGTGTTCTCTCACAAGTCTGACGAGCACCACAAATCGAGAGTTGACATTTGATTCACCTCGCACTTTTGGCCATCTAACACCTGATAACTCGGTGGATTTTTCTATTTCGCACCCTTCGCCACCACCTCCTCTTCCTCCTCTCGACCACCCAGAGTTGCTCTCTTGGCGCCGAAGGACCATGTCAAATGGCGAGCCGACAGTGTCTGCGTTTCGCGATCGTTCAAACACGTTACCAGCAAACCGCCGGCCTCCACGGCGCGACGACCTATTCCCTTCTCTTTCTCTTAGGCTGGAACACTCTATTCGACATCAGTCCAGCTTCCCCCAAGCAAAGCAGGCTTTCGACAGGGCAGCGGAAAAACACGAACCACCCCGTGAACACTCCGGTGGACGGCGACGTGCAAGAACGGTCTCTGCAGGTGCAAGGGTGCGACGGACGAGTGCGGACTGGAGCTCATACGAGGCGACGGTTGGGGTGAACTCACCACACGCGAACCAAGCGTGGCCTGCGGAAGTCTCGCGAGAAATGCTGAGGCTATCTTTGGCCGGTCCCGGCGCTGTTTCGGGGTCCCTCGATAAACAACGTAACAAGTCGTCACGTGGCAGGAGCGCGGACCCCGTTCGTCCACCTGATACAGCTTTGTCTCAATCATTTTTACCCTTCCCTCATCCATCGCGACCGAGCTCCCCACCGCCGCTCATAGCGTCAGCGACGCTTGCAAGTGAGTCAAATACCTGTCTCTTGTACCATGATCTCATCTAGCGCCGCACCTTGTTCAGACGGCCGGGAAACTACACCTTCTAGACCCCACTCTCTTCTATCTATTCTTGAAAACGGAAGACGTAGTCAACTGCTAGGAAGATTAACAATGGCCGAGGTCAGGCGCAGCTTGTCTGCAATTGAGACACGGAAGGGGCGGCGCAACGGTGGTGGCACCGCCTATACTTCTTCGGGACTAGGTGGCCCTGCCCCCAGCTCGTCTAAAGATCCCCAGGCGTCCGCATTACCTCACCCGTCCTCTGCTCTCGTACCATCACGGTCCCTGCCCTCTGGTCGCGTTTCCCCTACCACTATGGCTTCCTCCGTGCAGGGAGAACCATCCACACCCACGCCTGCGCCTAGGCAACAAAGCGATAAGAGTAGAGGAAAACGAAAGGCGGAAGATAACTTGGACGTGACTCCCCCAGAGCAAAAAAAGGAAGGACAGCGTGCAACATTTCTTCTTCCCTCTGAAAGCCGAGGCAAGTACCAATTATGTCTAGTCTCGTCTTCAACCGTTTGCTCAAACTGGAATAAAGGCCAGCGGATCTCAAGCTCCTCGCATGCCCCATCGTCGTACCACCGCAAACGCGCTCGCCTATCGTCGACCTCTCCTTTTGCAACGCCCGTGCAATCGCGACCAGCTTCTGTGCAAGAGACGCCCCAAAGTCGTACTCATTATTTTTCGTCTCTCTCAAGTAGCACTGGCGGTCGCATTGCTTCTCGCACACCTTCGCGTGCTGCATCCACTCATTCCCGCCAACACCCTACCCCCAACACGACCAGGAAGCACGAGCGCCATCAATCCATGTCCCAGGTTTCAATCCCCATAAGCGCGATCGTATCACCGCATGCACCGTCCATTAGTAGGTCGACCAAGTTCCATATGCGAGATCCCCGCAGGCCGCCTAAGAAGCCCAACGACACGCCTTGGAGACTAGAATTCGCGACAGAAGAAGAACCAGGATCACCGTTACAAGCGTGGTTTTTCTTTCTTGGTTTTTTATTTTTCCCCGTTTGGTGGATCGCTGGATTTTTGCTTCGTGTTCCAACGACTAGAATTGCTGGGGACGTGGATGCTGAAAAGGGTGTGCCCATCGATGATCCTCAGATAGAGCACGGTGAGCCTTGCGTTTGTCTTTAAAGTTTTCGGGGCCTAATGTTTGCCGTAACAGACGCTAGGACGTGGCGCCTGCGATGCCGCGTGTTGGCGGTCGTGTCGTTGTTTACATACATTCCGTTTATTGTGCTTGTCGCCATTTTCGCGCCAAGATGACACGCAAGGTGTCCTGACGTAGTAGACGGTCCAGGTGTCCGGTTCCGAGCAGGCATCCCGGATCCTCTCTGCCTGGCACCTGCGCCGATTTCTTGCATTGCAACCATGGACATAAGGATACGAACAAACACGACACCGTCTGAACTTTTTGATCATTTTTTGGTAGTCTCGGCCCAACTCGAACATTCATTCTTTGTCTTGCTCTCACTCTCTCACTTGACTGCTGTCCGCTCCTTAGTGCATTAGTGTTTTATAAACTAGTCTTATACCCAGACCGGACCGAGTGCTGTTGTTGTTTAGCTAGCAGTTGTTGTTCTACTACATCCTCGCCCCCTTGTAGCCGCCAAACAAGTGCCCCCATTGGACATGTTCTCCCTGTAGTCTCGTTGCGTCGATGGACAGCCAGACTCCACAAGAGTTTCTCGACAGCGTCGAGGGCGAGATCTCCTTTTTCCGCTCGATTATGCGCGCCCGCCCCGTTGGCACGCACAAGCACTTTCACGTCCTCGCCATCCGCAACGCCATCCACAACGACACGGGCCGCGTCATCCCCGTAGAGACCATCTGGGCCAAGCTCCGCACGTGCTACGACCTCGAAGCGCTGGAGAATGCGGTACGAGACCATGCTTGTCCCCTCTCGGGTCATCGAGAACGGGGGAGGTCTGACGACGAGCTCCTTGAAACAGGAAACCGACCTCGTCGACACGTCGGGTCCTTACCCACAAGCGATCCGTTCCCCGTCCCCTTCAGAAAACCTCTCCCGCCATCCCTTTTTCCGGGACGAGTTCGCGCTCCCGACAGACGACACGTTTGACGCGCTCGTCGCCGCACGACGCATCCGCGCCACGGCGTCCATCCCGTCCTCGACACCCGCACCGTCCCCGCGCCAGGTGGCCCACAACAACAGCAGCAACAACAGCAACAACGGCAATAACAACAGTAACAACAACAACAACAAGCGGAAATCCAAGGCGCCGAAACGCAACAAGAACAAGGCGGATATGGCGGGACTCGTCGGTGGGGATAGCGATAGCAGCGCGCTGACGCAGGAGAGTGGGGACGAGGCGGTGTTCACGCCGAGGGACAGCGTCGTGACGGGTACGGATGCGGGTACGGACTACGAGGACGAGCTCGAGACAGAGGCGTCTCCGTCGGTCCAACCCAAGGCCGGTCGTGGCGGTCGAGTGTCGAAAACAGGGAGGGGAGGGTCAGCAGGACGAGCGCGAGGCTCGGTTAGCCTCGGCCGAGGGGCAGGCAAGAAGAGAAAAAAGTAGACGTTTGGGACGTTTTGTTCTCGTTCCACCACTAGCGCATTTGCATTATTCACAGTATACTAGTGGTTACATCGCGAGAGCAACTTAGCACTCGTATTAGTCCATCATCACATCGACATCTTTCGCGGGCTTGTTGGAATTGGCTCTCTGATTGCGTCGCTCAGCAACAAAGGCATCGATCTTGGCCTTTAGTTCAACGTCTATAATATATCTCCACGTCAACGACGCGCGACAACAAGCATCCAAATAGCTTACCTGGAATAACCTCGTTGATAGATAGCGGTGCTCTATTGAATGGATCCTTGGCGTCAGACAGCAGGTGCGATTTGATCGTAGAGCGGTCAATAATCGCTCGCGACGACGGGAGAATCACGGGGTCGCGCATCAACGTGAACATCAACGGATCTGAGAGAGAGCGTGTGTTGTCAGTCCTAAAAAGAACGCATCGCAAATCAACCGAATGACTACCCAGGTATTCATCGGGAACATCTCCCAAATCTTCCTCAGCCTCGATCACCGCCTTGGCTTCCTCGACCTTGACAACAAACAAACTTATCTGCTCGAGCTCGGCCTCCGTCTTTAGAGCGTGTTTTGCGACTCGTTCGATAGCCATGTCGAATAGTTCCTTCTTATAACTCCGCCCGTCATTCGCAACTGCACGTGCAAATTCTTCCTGGTCGCTCAGGTTGAGATACACTTGCAAGATGTCGCTCAGCAGCTGCCTTGGGTCAAAGTGGTACTTTTCTGGATCCTTGACGCGTAGCTCTCCACACTTGGGTCCAACAAGCGCTTCGAGATTGTAATCCAACATGGCAGCGAGCTTATCCACGATTTCCGGCATCATAAACGGCGCCTTTGTACTAGCGGTAAAGTCCCTGAGCAAACGCACAGTTGATTTACCCAGGGTGGTATAGCTGGATGCATGGCGCTCCAACCCACGGAGCGTGCCTTCGCGTTCACGCCGGTACTGGGCAGGACGAGCTGCCCAAGCGATTTGGTCGCGCATCTCTGTTTGGATGTTGTGAATTTGCGTTAGCTCGCTAAGGGACTCATCCATGAGGTAGGTAACGTCGTTGATCATCAGATTGACGAAGCGAATGAATTTCTCAACATTTCTACAAGCACTCGGTGAAAAACAACTCTGCAAGAAAAAAAAATAACATTACTTACAGTGCCTCTGCATTAAGTGCTTCCCTGTGGTCAGGATTACTCCAGATTGCCTTGAGAATGTACGCAATGTTCCTCCTTCGGCACATGTCAGAGCCATCATAATGACCACGATTGCAAGACTCGCCTAGCATCTTGGAACGGACGAGTTTAACAGTTAACAGTGATCCGGAACAATGAGATCCGCGCACTCACTAAATTTATCATAAAACTGGGAACTGGCTCCTGTCTGTTCAACTTCTGTTTTGAAATGATCCGTTTTGTAATCCGAATAGATGCGAAGAGAAGTATTCTCACCGATGTAGAAGTGTGTCAATGCCGGGATCAAATGTTTCAGCGCCAAAGGGTGGCTGTTCAGCTTCGCACCCAGAATTCCATTCCGCTCAATTCCATATGGCAGGACTCCGTAAAACAGCGCCTATGCCCATATTAGAATCGTTCAGAGATAAAGTGCGCCAAACGCATACCTCGTTGATCTTGGACTTCAGGAATGGATTCTTGATGTACCATGTGGATGTTAAAAAAGTTAGAGCGAACACGAGTAGTTCATCTTTCCCAGATAAATCCAAACTATCAGGTGAGTGACTGAAGAGTTTTGTCCATAAGCACGGATAGGAAACGTCGAAAGAGTGACGCGTACCGAGTGATAAAAAGGAAAAACTCCACGACATCTTCTAAGATATATTCTGGAAGCACTCTGAAAGACATGGGTACTTCCTCTGGCAGTGGTAATCTTCCGAACAATCAATAGGATGTACCCGTCTACCGGACGCAGACGTACTCAGCCAGGGGGCTAGGGTGAGAACTCTTAGGATCAGCTCTTCGTATCAACCAGGTCGAGACGAAATTGGTGAAGCCGATATATCCGAAAATAAAGTCCGGCTCGAGTAATTGTACGCGATATGCAAATTGATATGCCTGAATTTTTTCCATCTCCGTCTAGTTCATAAATCAGACGGATATCATTCTAGATCGAGCATGTACACACCTTAATTTGATTGAGAGTTGCTTCAGTCCGTGCATGCATGGGACCCTGAAAAGCAAATGAACACTAAATGGGTCGAGAAACAAGTACGACCGACACCAATCCAAGAACCATCGCCATTGATCATATCATGTTGACGTTGCATTTCATCATAATGTTTGGCAAGGTCTTCGTACACCTGTGTGGTTTTAAAGTAGCCATAATGACCCATGGCATTGCAAAGATAAAATATTTCCGATATAAAATTGGGTGCTGGAGCTATCTCATGCACATAAGTGAAGTGCTCTATTCGAGTATGAAATTTGAATGACTTGCCATTCTCTCTATTTTCTTCCGCCCATCGTCCAGCCTCCTCTGATGTAGCCTTGATACGCGTTTCCTCCCTTACATCAATACGATTCGACACGGCAAAGTATAGCGGATCAATACGGTCCATCTATACGAGTTCTCGACTATCAGGGATTAAGAACTATCCAATCGAGATCGGCAAACCTTCGAGTATTGGGCATCAATGAATGGTTCTGCAAAACGAAGGAGTACATTTTGCAAATTGACCATGAAGCTGTCGGATGAAACCGTATGTGGATCCACCTAGAACTCGATGTTTTAACCACTGTAGGAAAAACACCAGTATGCCATGTACCTGCATCCCGGCTCGCTTGATATTTAGCTTGACTGCAGTGGCAAAGTACTCTAGTACTGCTTCCCTGGACTCTGGAGACGCCCGTACAATAGTGTTGAATATTTGAAAAAGTGACGACTGCGGTTGAGTGGGTAACGCCATCAAATTTCGGGTCGCCATCACCACATACCTGCAGACTCTTCAGTGTGCCCCTGAGACTAGCCGTAGAAGAGTCCACGTCATTTCGTGAACGTTTGGTCGGTTCAGAAAAATAGGTTTGCGCAATAACAGGCTGAAAGTAACGTCATACTTGATATTAATACTAGCATACCCTTATCTTACCCATTCCCTGGTGAATACCCCGAGTCGACACAAGGGTCCCATCAATGATATCGTCTCAAACGTAGCCGCAGTAGCAATCGGTGGATTCCACTTGTCCAGTCTAGTAAACATGGCTGCTATGTTCTTGTCGGAGACCAGAGCTTCCACGCCACCGACTACACCTCGCCAGGAAGAGTCACCTCCTGCCAAACCCTCGGGTCTGAACAGAGACGGATGGAATAATAGCCGTTCCACAACTGGCCCAAGCACGCCGTCGATTTCGTCCGATTCAAAACGTCGAGCTAGGTCATGAAGAAAGGGTTCAACTTCTGTCGGAGAAAGTGAAAATTCATTATTCGAGATAGATCCAGATGTGAGTGGCGTGGAGAGAGTAGATAGGGATAATAATGAGGCGACAAGCTCGGGTGGACCGATTTCTCGTCTATGCTAAACATCAGAACAGGGATGTGCAGCGCCCAGTTTGACGCACCCTCTGGGTTGAGGGAACATGTCTGGATCCTGCAGGGTGAGTCCCACATAACTGATGACCAAGTCTCGAGTTTTCTCGAGCAGGGCAGATGCCCGCTGAAGCTCATTGACTGGGTTCTGTGGAGCAAAGTATAAGTGTTTGGCGTGTACTTCCGGACCTCCGGTTATTCCAACCTTTTTAATCAGATTCGCTTTTGCGCTGTTGAGGCGCTTCCAGCAGCTGACCAAGTACTCATAAATTGTTATTCGGGGAGGGAGGGACGCAAGCACGGGAGCGTAATCAAAATCATGCCTAGGCAGGGCTCTGCAACCAATTAGATGGACGCGTCAAGGGAACTCACGTCATTGCCTGAGGGTCCAGCTCTAATCGAGAAAAAAGAAGACGGTCGACGATGTCCGCAGAGAGATTCATTGAAGACACTTCTACATGTCTTGGCTTAGCTATGCAAAGCGACGGGGTACCACACTCACGATATCCCTCTCCGACGAGCTCCGCTTCGAGGGCCTTGAGCCACACGATGTCATAGCCACTGTGTTCCGCCACCGAACGCTGTTGGTGATGAGACTTACGGGGAAACGAGCCATGGCATTGCACATGCCTTGAGGGTGACTTTGAATATCTGCGTCAGCGTCTCATCTTCCCAAGCCTGTATGTCCTGTTTCGGGGCTGGGCCTGACTTCTTCTTGACTGGCACAGGTAGTGTGCGAGGGTGCGGCTGCCCTACAACTGGCAAGGCCGTCTTCGGGGTAGCCGGGCGGGCTGTTGGCACCGGCGGGGCGGATGAAACTGAGGCAGACGGTGCGTCGAGCGATGTTGGCGTTGATCGCTGGGCCTGCAGCTTTGCCAGACGCTTTGCGCGGATCTGGCGACAAGTTCAGCGACGCAGGGGACGGCGAGCGAGGGTGCATACACGATTAGCATCCTCCTGGGGGTCTGACATCGCAGCGAACTGGAGAGCGATGCCACACCAGTACTGTGCCGAAGACAGTCAGCGTCACGTGCTCGTCTTCCCCTTCTCCTCCCCATGTTCGGTCTTGCGTTCGCCACGGTGCGATCGTTCTCGACGTCCGCCATCGCCAGCTTTCCGAAACTAAAGTCTCATAGCGGCGCGAAAAAGAGATGGCGCGCCATCGCTAGTGGAAAATTCAAACGGGTCTGCGTTTCGTGTCCGAGTGCGACTTGCCCTGCTGACCCCATTCTAGGCTCATGCCAATCATTCGCACAAGAACGTGTCGAAGAGACCGGCACGTAAAAACAACCTTGCCCAAACGGCATACTCTAGTCAATCACAGACTACCACCCTGAAAAAGCTACTCCCATACGCCTGAGTAACTCCTAGCATGTTCGTTCCACCGTGCCACGCTGTTGCAACATCTTAAATCCCATTCGATCAGGGTATTTATGGTATCCTACAATTTAGAAGAGATCATTGTTCCACCCCCGAGAGGTTTGCGCCTATGGGTCAACGTCCATCGCGTCGCTCTCAGAGTCTTCCAGCTTGACGGGTTCCTTCTTTCTATTTCCACCAAAGAACTCGCGGAGTTGTTGTTTCACGGGGTCATCTTCCGTGGTCCCCTCTTGACGTTTCTTTAAAACAATCGTCAGAAAAATGAACAGCATGCCAAAGCGCACCAACTTACAAGGTTGGTGGTGTGTTCGCGTCGGTTTACGTCGGTCACCGTGATGACTAGGGGAGGTATGTTTTGGAGTCCCTCACTCCTTTGTGACACTTCCACGGCAGGCTGTATGCACTTGGTCAAATATGTCACTTCAGGTTGTGACCAAACATCACTTTGACCTGTACGGTGACTCTGGTCCAAGCGGTATTCAACAAGCCTCTGTAGTCTTTGACTGGCACGTTGCCGTCGTTCCACTTCAACAGAGCCTGTATCATTTCGCCGATACAGAGTCCATGGCTGACCACGGCGACGTGTATGTCTTGCCCATCCTGAGAAATCGCACGAGGGAGATAGGCCTTGAGAACACGATCGTGGATAAAGAGTTCTGCTCTTGCAGCAAGGTCGTTTACACTCTCTCCGTTGGGAAACTTTTCGTTCCGGTTAAACAAGATTGGATATTGGCCATCTCTGAAATGATCAGAGAGCGTCTTGTTCGGCACCCGATGCAATTGCCACGAATGGCCCTCGCCATCACCGAAATGTTGTTCTCGGATGTTACGGTCTATGGTGAAGGATGGCTTTGGATCGGGTTGACCGTTGAGGAGAGCTGTGGCCGTTGCGTGCGCACGCTTGAGGTCGGATGTGATGATGGCATCGAGACGGGTGTCGGCGTACGATTCACCGAGCGCCTTGGCTTGCTGTGATGTTGGGATGAGTCGGTGTACGGAGGGAATATGCCTCGCTCACCCGCACTCCTGATGGATGAACTGGTCAACTACACTGGGCATCCGCTTTCGCGGGTGTTACTCACCGAG
>JBBPKM010000846.1:0-11566 GCA_038089255.1 Austroboletus rostrupii | reverse complement strand
CCCCGGACCAGGCATCTCACGATGAAACAACTCGTCACATCCTCCAGAGGATGCGCGAGTTACATCTATGGCTATGACTCGCAAAATGCCTCTTTAATACAGAATTGGTCGAATATCTGGGCATGATCGCTAGGCCCAGGTCTCTAGCCATGGACCCCGTCAAACTAGAAGGCATTGCATCATGGCCAACCCCAATGAAATCCAAAGAAGTTCGTTCCTTTCTAGGTTTTGCAAACTTTTATCGGCGATTTGTACCAGGCTACTCCAATATTGCACGTCCGCTACTAGACCTTACCAAGAAGGATCACGCATGGGCTTGGACCCCAGCATGCGATGCCGCGTTTGCGCAAATGAAGAAAATTTTTACGTTGCAACCAGTTCTCCAAATACCTGACTCAACAAAACCATTTGCAATCGCAACAGATGCCTCCAAGTATGCTACAGGAGGAGTTCTTTTACAACAAAATGAAAATGCGGAATGGCAACCGTGTTCCTACCTATCCCAAACCTTCTCTGCTACAGAACGAAATTATGATATTTATGACCATGAGCTCCTAGCAGTTATTCGAGCTTTATCTGCCTGGCGACACTACCTGCTTGGATCTCCTACTCCAGTTCATGTTTTTACTGACCACAAGAACCTCACCTACTTCAAACAACCCCAAAAACTGAACCAACGACAGGCTCGATGGCTTTTAGACATTGCTGACTACGACCTCCGTATTGAACACATCCCCAGTTCGCAACTTGCTGGACCTGATGCCCTCTCTCAATGAATTGATCACTGTCCTGATGATTCCAATGATAATACTAATGTTACTCTCCTTCCCCCATCCCTCTTCATTAACCTCATCGATATCACTCTCCATAATTGCATCTCCCAATCCTCATGTACCGACCCACTCATTCTTTCCACATTGCAATCTATGCAGGAGGATATCCCAACCGCTTTTCATTCGCACCTCGCCAACTGGCAACATTGCGACAGTGTACTCCTCTACTGCAGCTGTATCTACATTCCTCCTGATGTCAGTTTACGCTGATCCATTGTTGCACACCATCACGATCACCCAACAGCTGGACATCCTGGCATCCTTAAGACCCGTCAACTTGTCTCCGCTGAATTCTGGTGGCCCAGTCTCGCCACCTTTGTTCGCTCCTATGTTGCCGGTTGCAGTTCTTGCCAGCAACACAAAGTCAACACGCACCCCATGGTCCCAGCCTTAATGCCGATCTCATCGATGTGCACTCGCCCATTTCAACAAATTTCATGTGACCTTATCATGGGATTACCCGTCTCACATGGTTTCGATGCCTTGTTGGTCGTGGTCAACCACGGCCTTACAAAGGGGGTAATCCTCTGCCCCACTATGAAAACAGTCTCGGCAGAAGGGATTGCGCAATTATTTTTTCACTCCATATACAAGCAATTTGGCTTATATGATAAGATCATCTCAGATAGAGGCCCATAATTCACTTCTGCATTCGCAAAAGAGTTGGGCCGACTCCTTAACTATCAACTAGCATTATCTACCACCTATCACCCACAAATGGATGGCAAAACAGAACATGTCAATCAGGAAGTGGAAACTTATCTGTGTATCATTTGTGGAAACCACCCGACAGAATGGACAGAACATCTGACCACGGCCAAATTCGTTCATAATCACCACCCTCACTCTACTACAGGCAAAACACCATTCTATCTATGTATGGGCTATGAGCCAACAGCTCTTCCTTCCGTCATATCACCAACGGATCTACCGGCGGTACAGGTATGACTTGAGAGATTAATCGCAGATAGGAATGAGGCTATTGCAGCACACAATTTAGCTCAACAAGTGATGATAAGAAGGACAAGACAGAAATTTGTACCTTTCAAAGTTGGAGAAAAAGTGTGGTTGGAAGCCCGTAACCTTCGCTGAAACATCCTAAATCCCAAATTCGCCGCCAAACGAGAAGGTCCTTTCGAAATCACACAAGTATTGTCGCCAATAACGTACCGCCTACGATTGCCCAAAGTATGGAAAATCCACGACGTCTTCCATGCCATGCTCCTCTCTTGGTACACTGAGACCAAGACATATGGTCGAAACTTTCCAAAACCGCTGCCGGACCTTATCGCAGGCGAAGAAGAATACAAAATAGAAAGGATATTGCACCATCGCAGAAGGCCGTTGGCAAGGTCCTATCTCATCCAGTGGAAGGGATACCTACCTGAAGAAGATTCCTGGGTTACCAAATCAGACTTAGAAAACGCACAGACCCTGATACAAGATTATAAAAAACGCCTACGCGGAAAACTGTAAAAAGACCAGTATCCCCTCAAACTCTACCAAGCTACCATGTCTGCCAACACCTCTACCGTGTCCATCTCGTCCCCATCTGACCTCACCTGTTCCTTAGCTCCATTCCCGACGTCCATGCGCCCCCCTACACCAATTGTCACCACCGAAGCTATAGAAACCCTTGCTCGCGAATTATCTAACCAATCCCCACCTCCACGACCTCGACTCCCGCCCAGCGAAGCCTGGGGTCCCCACGCCTGGCAGTCCAGATCTCCATCCCCCATACAAAAAGCCCCTAGTATCCCCTCTGTAAGTGTGCCCAGAGAGGCATACAAATGGAAGAACCCACTACAAGGAGTTATTAGATCAATCGCTTATGATCAGATTCTTGCAGACCCCCACTTTGCCCGTGCCATTGACGCCCACATCGAACCCGGCTCCGCCGTCCACACCCTTTACATGGCATATCTCCAAACAACCTCTATCACCGCTATGGGCAATCGACTACTACAGACCTGGCAGACTCAAATGGACGGACAATGGCTCATGCAGATACATGCTGCAATAAAGGATCAACTAGTGATGGCGATGCACAAATTAGAATTCACAAGCTTTTATCTCGACATAGATCGTTACAGCCAAGTGCTATATGCAAAGCCCTCGTTGGAAGCATGCCTCTCAGATATCCCATCCACACCCTCAGCATCATCCACAGCACTGCGAACTGACAAAGAAGAATATGCAAGACGTGTGGATGCCTGGTGGTCAGGTAATAATGGCGAAAACCCACTCCCGCCTAACCATCCTTGTTATAACCAGGCCTGTTATTCGTGCCACAAGTTGAATCACATACAGGTAGACTGTGACGTATACCAGTGCAATACCTGTTTGCTATGGGCACCTGGGCATCATGCCAATCACTGCCCCCTTCGTCGCCACACCCCACATGTCTCACCCTCATCCTCTTCATCCTCCCCCTCCACCCAGTCCTTTCGATCCACTTTCGTCTAGGCCACCATTACATACGGATTGCCTGTCCCACCCGGTAGGATTCGTGCCACTGCTCTGTGTGCACGGGGATCTTCTCGTACATGCCCCTACTCCCATTCGTCTCACCAGCATACTCTTTCTACAGTATGAAGGCCAGCCTCATGTTCACCTTCCCCTGTTGATGATCAACTCGACGACTCAGCTTACGCCAACATGACTAGATCCCCATGTGGAAGTGACAGAGGTTTAAATTGAAATAAGTTTGTCACTGGAGCTCGAACAATAACCGGGGGGTGGTGTTACGATTCATTTTCTGGACTAATCTTTTCCTTCACGAATGCCCTTATATGGACTACTTCAGCATCGTATCTGCCACTGCAGATTTCCTTCCTCTGTTGTCATCTCGTTTACTCATCGGCCTATGTATTATTCATACAATAGCCTGGTCACCATTATGATTTCCTTTTATCAAATGGTCTGTGCTTACATCGATGTCTATATTAGTTAGATGTGTAGTACGCTGTACTTTAGTTTAGTTCTCCTTGATTAATACCAAGTATCTCTTTGCTCCTCAACGATTCTCGTCCATTGAGCTTATTGAGCACTACAGTCTTCATCCTACTTTTGAGTGGATGCTTCCTTCATGCTATCTATGGACTACCTTCCACAGGGGTCATTTACGTTTATGCTCGGAACTTGGTTCATCTGAGGCTACACTTGCGTTCTACCCAAAACAAGTGTAACACTGAGTCCGAGTCAGAAAATGCCGACTCTGCTAGAAAGATGGCAAGATCCAAGAAGCCAGCTAGAAGAGGCTCCTCAACTGATGTTTCTGATTCCTCACAGGACAACAACTCTGCTGTTGACAAGACACTCAGTAGCTTGATTCTCAACCTGACAATCTCTGACCCTGAAGATTTTCCAGCAACTGCGACAGACAAAGTTGTAGTCACTCCGCCAAGGCAGACTCATAATTGTAAGTGGTTTCTCTACCTGTTCTGGGTCATTATGCACTCAATTGTCTATACTAGCTAAGTGTGCTTTGAATGTTCGGTCATCCCCCACAGATACGGTGAACCTGCCAGCAAACTCTAAGAGGCAAAGAATAAATGATGTGGCAGAGTCCAAACCAGTGGCATCTTCATGGTTTTCTCAGCCACTGCTGCCACTTTCATCAGCCATATACACAGAGGAACTTTCTATGAGGATATTTCATCAAAATAGTTATCAAGATTCTCCTGATGAACAACAGATATTTAATCCCTGGAATTCAGGCCATTTTACATTTCCCATGTTTAAAGACTTCATCAAGTTAGTACCTTATGTCTGGCCCCAGGCCAAGAGCCCTTAAATGTACATTTGTTTATACTTTTGTTACATTTTTGCTTAAACTCAATTAACTTCGTTGTACAAATAGTGTTCTATTGATAGATATCATTGAAAAAAATGTGCACAGGCCTAAAAAAAAAACATGCAGGCCAAAAAAAATGCGCACGGTCTATAAAAATGTGCAGGGCCAAAAAAAACGTGCATGGTCTAAAAACGTGCAGGGCCAAAAAATGCACATGGTCTAAAAAACGTGCAGGGCCAAAAAAACGCACATGGTCTAAAAAAATGTGCAGGGCCAAAAAAATGCATGGGAATAAATGTGCAAATATTACGCCATAAGTTAGCCAAGAAAAGCCAAGGATAGCTGTTTCCTTGCCATTGTTCATAAGGTAGGACTTGACTTCTCAAACATATTCATTGATATTTGTGAAAAGGGTGGTTTTGAACTTTATAAGTCCATTCTTGTTGGTGGAGGTGTCAATATTTTTGATGGTTACTGGTTGCAGGAGTTGGATTCAAGGAAGTTTATGTTTTTGGGCAAATACACAATTAAGACAAGATATTTGTGCTCTAGAGTCAATGAGTATAGAGGTTGCAACAGCTTTGATCATGTCAGTGGATATCAATAGTCGAATGGGAATATGCATTGACTTCATAGCTAATGGTACAGAGTTACATGATATTTTGGGAGAAGGAGAAACATGCATTGTGGGTGTTTCTCTGTTTAAAAATCCAAGCAGATTCTTCCAACTGTTTTATTGTCTTGAAGTTCCTGAATAGAAGAAGTCAGTTCCTCCACCTTTTTAACATCTTTAGGTGGCATTTGGGGTGGTTGATTGAATTTCAGGGGGCATTGACACATCATATGTCCTTTCTTTCAGCATTCCAAACAAAGCCCTTCTCTTATGCAATATTCTCTTTTTTCTAGTGTAAGTTTCTTAAGATAAATAATGTCAATGTCCATGGCATTTGGGTCTCATATTGGTTGTGATTGTGGGATGAAGAAGGATGAGTATGTAGTGTTGCCACATTTGTGGCAAGCAGCAATCTCAATAGTTTATTTTTTAATACTAGCAAAATGAGTGGCTTTGGCATACCACTCAAAGATCTTATCTGGGACTTTCTTCATGGTATGGATGTGATGCATAAAGGAGACATGGATACCAAAGGCAAAATAATTGATCAGAACTTGATTGTCACTAATTCCAGTGATTGCCACCTTGTTTTGGAAAGTGGCAATGTAGTTTTGAAGGGCTGGATTATATCTGCTTGTATAATTTTCATAGATTTGTTCTTTGATGAGCCAGGCTAGGGACTTGCCTTTAATGTCGGCATTTTCAAATGCCATTCTAAACTCCTTTTCAAAATCAGCCCAAGCTCTAAGGGTAGATGTTCCACTGGTCATTTTGGCTTCCTGAAACATGTCTGCCCAGGTGAGGGTGGTCTCTTTCTTCATGAATGATAGGGCATAAGCAATTTGCTTGTTAGCCATGTCATACAATTTGTCATTGACAGTGAGGTATAATTGAATGGAGTGAAGCCATAGAAGAGCTCTAGAGTAGGAGCCATCAAAGTCATCTGAGGTTCCAAGATGGTGTTTAGTGGGTTTGGTTGTAGCTGTGGTATTTGACATAGTGGATATAGGTGGTGCTGGTGGCAGAGGAAAGAAGATTCTTCCAGTTTGGAGTTATGGGGTCAGGCTGGGTGGAGTAGGAACCTGAGGGATTACCAATGATCATTCAAGTTATGCAGTTAGTTCCTGGATATTCTAGTTTTCCTGAGTAAAAGGTTCATCAGGTCCAGTTGGGATTTCTTCTGATGAGTTGGAAGTGGTTGAGGGCACTGGAGAGTCTTGGCAATGTCACCAGCTGGAATATTGGTTTGGATGAATGGTGGGTGATCTAGAGCAATACTAGTTGTGATAGATGGAGCTTAGTTCTTTTGTTATGCTTCAACTGGGTAGGTAGGAGCGTAGCCCTTGTAGAGCAAAAACCAAGTACTGGGTACCCTTTAGAGTTTGAGGGTTTGGAGTGAAGTCAAGTAGCATCCACTCAATAGTAGAACAAAGTCTGGTTGTCTAGGAGACAAAGTGAAAGAGAGCACTTGGAAGCTAGCATGAAGGAAGAGATATATTCAGAAGAATACAAGGAAGAACTAAGCTAAAGTACAGGAAACCCATTGAGGGGTTTATATATGTAAAGAAGAACTCAAGGGCAGGCTCATATAGTACAAAAGAGAAAGTTAATAGTAAGCATGTATGCATAAGCACTGACTGATGTATCAGTCAGTGAGAAATGATAAGTCAAAGGAAATAAGTAATGAAGGAACCAGTATACTGGTATGATAGTTATGAGAAAAAGTGAGTAACTATTGTGAAAAGAAAGATAAGTCTGAAATAGTAACAAGAAATAATAAGTATAGAGGAATCATAACATCAGATACAGATCCAGGAGGAGGTATAGATCTAATTATGAGCCAAATCTAGAAGAAGCAGTCAAGGAGGAGCATCAGAGAAGGCTAATGTGACTGGATGCAAGAGAGATCTTTGAGGATGTGATCCAAGGAAGATCTGGAGATCTAGGAGCACTGAAAGAAGGCCAGATGGTTGACTAGATAAAAAGACCATGTAAACTCAATGAAAAGAACATGATCCAGGATAATTAGGAATAGCCAGATAGAAGATCCAGGAGCTCAGTAGACTAGGAGGGCATTCAGAGGATGCTGAATGCAAACCATGAAAGAGTAATCAGGTTATGATCCTGATCCAGAGATAGGAGGAGGTTGGATGGCTCATAGAAAGCAACTGGTAAGGGACATCTAGGAATGATCTAGGAATGGCTCATGAGAGTCCAGAAGAGACTTGAAGAATGCCAGGAGCATATAGGGGTGGAGGGATCTCTTGATAGGAGTAGAAGATAATGGCTAATCTAGGAAAAAGTGTAGTGGAACTATCAAGATAGAAACAAGTTGTAATAGTGATAAGCCCAATGGTAATGCAATTTCAGGTTCCTCTGGAAATACTACCAATACCAATACCAGTAGTAATACTTCTAAAAAAGATGAAGGATCAGGCATAAAGTTTGATCTGGCTGTTGTATTAAAACTAGGCAAAGATAATAAACTTCTTCCTGAGGAATGTTAGTGCCAGCTGGACAATAATTTATGTCTTTTCTATAAGCAGTCTGGGCATGGCACCAAGGATTGTTCAAAGCAATCCTGGTGAAAGCCAACAGTCCCACCTTCACCAAGGCAAAAAAATAGACAGTGACTTCTCTGACTTTGCATGAAGGGGAGTTGTGTTGACCCTAACTATGCTTCTATAAAGTTACATTTAAACATATCCACTCTTTCACATCTTAATTTTCTACATTCTATTGTTTCAATTCCATCTTTTTCCATCTCTGATATACCTGTTCTAATTGATTTTGATTCAACTCATTGTTTCATTGACTCCACTTTTGTTTCCAAATATAAAATCCATATTTTTCTGATTTCTCCACTTTTTCTTCATCTTTTTTATGGTTCTTCTGGTTCTTCTATAATATCTTCTATCAAGCTGACCATATGTTTCTCTTTTGGTGAGTCCATCTTTAAGACATTTTATGTCATCTCATTGAATCTTTCATATTGTATGGTTCTTGGGCACAGCTGGCTCACCCATCACAATCTATTGATTGACTGAATTATGAGCAGTGTCTCTCTCTGGTCCTCTTCTACTTGGATGCCAATCCTGATGTCATAACTAATATGACTATTATACTTCACCTTGGATAGGGTGAAGTACAGCCCTACAAAGACTTGACCTTCAGGGCAATTCAAGTAAAGACTGGATATCCCATCAGCATATGTGCATGAATGGGATCTGAGAATGAAGGAATGGAGTTTAATAAAGAAGTCATCAAGTATACATGCCATATGGCTATGCCAGAAGGACCAGATTACAAAAGATGTTGGAGACATTCTCAGGGAGCAAGATACCCCAGGCTGAATGTCAGGCCTTTGGTTAATGGATCAAGAGGAATCAGATAAGGATCCATTAGAGCAGGAGTAGGATAGGGAGAATCAAGCTAAGGTACATGGATGGATGTCTAAAATTTATATACTACAAAAAGATTCAAGAAAGGAAGTGTTCAGATAAAAAATGAGTTAGAGATATTAGGAATAGTACAAAAATGAGTCAAATGGAAGATCAGGGTCAAGGGGATCAGATCAGAGAAGCAGATCAAGAAAGGAAACTGATATACAGCCATAAGGGCAGGAAGAGGGAAAGCGGAGATCAAGAAAAATGCTGAGAAAGGGAACTCAGCTATGAATACACCCATATAGGGGATGACTAGGAGATAGGGAATTGAAGGAGAATGTCTGTGGTACAAGGATCAAGAAGAAGACAGAGATATCAAGAAAACAGATAGAAGAAAATGAGAAGCATCAAGGAGATGTGATGAATCCAGAAGAGACTTGCTGTTGGAGAAAGCGGAGTCAAGTGACTGGAAAGGCATCATCAAGATGAACCAAGATCCGGAGGAACATCTGATAAGGATCAGATATGACAAGGATAAGATCTGTTGGAGATCTAGGAGGCCATGAGGTAAGACTGGAATTTCTGTGAGAAAAATGGCACAGGAAGCGCATGGAACACCATCAGGGAATGTCCAGGGGCAAGGGCAAGTATTGGATGATAAGCCAGATGCACAGCAAGGAGTTTCTGATCATGTGGAAGATAATCAGAAGGTCAGGAGGAGGACTGATGATCAATCAGTGAATACTTGGTGGGGTTCTATGACTGTTGATGAGGCAGTGACAGGAGTGAGTTTAGGATGGTCGGAGAGAGCTGAGGAACAAGTGGGGACTGCACTGAAAGTGCCAGAAGTGATTCAGAGAACTAGAAGGAGATCTAGGGGCAGAAGGAGATCTGGATGCAGGAGAAGCGGAGACACATCAGGAAGGGTCCTGATGGGTCGGAGTAGGTTTGGAGAACTCCTAGACACAGTCTAGAAGTGATGGGATCAATTGGAACACATAGCAGATAGCCATATGAGTCAGATCAAGGAAAAAACATATCTGGAAGGTGCCAGATATAGATCTGAGAGCCTTGAGGCGGCAAGGGAAACCGGAGGGGACTGAGGAGCATCCAGGGGAATGCCTGGAGCAACAAAGGACAGTTGTTCTTGATGCTTTTGAAGAGATCAAGAGATTCTGGTAAGATCCAGAATTAGAAGATAATCTGGAAGTTCTGGTAAAGTCAAAGAAAGTATGATCTCAATGAAGAGGATGCATTAGGATATGCCCAAGGACACACAGAGGTGTTAAGGACTTGTTTGGATGCTGGCAGGAGAGCCAGAGATTCTGGTGAACATCTAATGGAGATCAAATGTGATCTAGGAGGCTTGTCGTATGTTAAAGGACAAGCAGTCTGGGATGTGGCCAGATGGCCCAGTTGACTGTGGGTGGATCAGGTAGGCATCCAGTAGGCACAGTAGATCAGTTGGGGTCTTCCAGGAGTAGCCAGAAGTTAGATACAGGTCTAGGAGGAGGTATAGATCTAATTGTAAGCCAGATCTAGGAGAAGTGGTCAAGAAGGAGCATCAGAGGAGACTGATGTGACTGGATACAAGGGAGATCTTTGAAAATAGGATCCAAGGAAGATCTGGAGACCTGGGAGGGCTTCTAGAAGGCCAAATGGATAACTGGATGAGGAGACCATATGGACTCAGTGAAGAGAACATGATCCAAGGAGATCAGGAATGGCCAGGTGAGAGATCTGAAACACTCTAAATTTCAGAATAAAGAGGTGAACAAGGGAACTTGTTCAGTGAAGAGGACTTTGCTTGAGAGGAAATTCCCAAGACTTCAAAGCTAGGGAGCTAGCTCTGCTGCCCGGGGGTTTATATACTAGTTCTATGTTTGTACATGTTTGTGCATAGCTGAGTCCGAACCTTATACCATCCAATAGCATAAACTACTCTAATAAGTCCATATGAGTCAGAGATAAGAAAGCATAGCCTTGACCAATGGCATAAAGCAAGTATAGATAAGTGAGTAAGCAAAGATGAGTCATATGCGAAAAGAATGGATGGTGAGTCATATCATATGAGTCATAGGAAAAAGGGTGAATGTGCATATGGTGCACAAGAGTCTGTGATTATAAAGAAAAGGTTTCACAAAAGAAAAATGATAAGCCCAAAATAATCATTAAGAAAATACTGGTCATAACAAGATCCAGAAGCTCAGAGGACTGGGAGAGCATTCAAAGGATGCTAAATGCGAACCATGAGAGGGTGATCAGGTTGTGATCCTGATCCAAGGATAGGAGGAGGCTGGATGGCTCATAGAGAGCAACTGGTAAGGAATATCTAGGAATGACCTAGGAATGGCTCAAAAGAGCCCAGGAGAGGCCTGGAGCATGCCAGGAGCATGCAGGGGCAGAGAGATCTCTGGTAGGAAGAGCAGGAGATGGCTGATCTAGGAAAAAGTATAGTGGGGCTACCAAGATAGGGACAAGTTGTAACATAAGCCTTCCAGCCTCCTCCTATCCTTGGATCAGGATCACAACCTGATCTCTCTTGAATGCATCACATCTGGCATCCTCCAAATGCTCTCCCTGCTCACCAGATACTCTGTACTTTAACCTGATATCATCTGATTACATCCTGGAGTGTTCTCTTTACTAAGCCCATACCTTCTCCTCATCAGGTCAATCTCTGGCAGCACCCCCAGGTCTCCAGATCTTCCCTGAATCATGCTCATAAAGATTTCCATCAGTCTTAGTTGCATCAGCCTTCACTGATGCTCCTCCTTGACTGCTTCTCTCAGATCTGGCCTCCAATTAAATCTTCTCATGCACTAGTCTCTTTGTCTGACTTCTGGCTACTCCTGGAAGTCCCCAACCAATCTACTATGCCTACTTGATATCTACCCGATCCACCCACAGTCAGCTGGGCTATCTAGCCACTTACCAG
>JBBPKM010000845.1:0-11568 GCA_038089255.1 Austroboletus rostrupii | reverse complement strand
ATGTATTTCATATGGACTTCGTACTTAAACCTCGCCGCTCGCTTGTATTTTCCCTTAGTACGAATATCATTGTTCCTTCCACACTCCGCATAAGTCTCTCCTTATTGCTTTCCACCGACTTCGTTCGACTCCACTCCCTCTGTCCCCTTCTCTCTAGTCTCTGATCCGTCGTTCCACAAGGCTGGGTCTGGTCAAGGGCGCAACACATAAGTCCTGCGTCAAGGCCAAGTGTAACATTATCGCTCCATTTCACCTTCACGGGTTTTCGTACCTGTTACTACTCATCCTTCTTCTCTTCGATCAGTACTCTGCTTCCTCCGTGTCAGACTTGGCCGGAGAAGCGCAATCAGGTTCGGGACTTTAACAAAGACCCTTGTTCAAAATTTGGACAAGGACAAAGTAGGGCACAATTCAGTGAAAATAAAACCTAAAAAAGGTAGACTTTATTTAGCTAGGCCTCCAATATTTATTTACCCACCATGTTCATCTCACAGATGACAGCACAACTGAACCTGAGACCAACTTAGAGTTCCAAGCGTACATCTGCAACTTACAGGAGGTAAGTTTTTTCTTGCAACTTTACATCTACTAATTCTTTGCAGCACAATCCATCCAAACAGGTCTGAACTTGGAGAAGCCCACTGCTTCTTTATAACCTGCTTCTGCTCTTGTTAGCTGCAAGTAATATGGTGAGTCTGATATTACTTTTAGCTTTAAATGCTGATTCGAAATGTTTTTGTTGCTTTTAGTTAGTTGTGCTTCACTGTGGCCTACAGCACCATCCAGAACATGCATAGAGTAAGGCCCATGGCCCAAAAACATCAAAGAGGGTGAGGAAGAAGAGGAGTAAGCAGGAGGTCTGCTATGGGCATCTGGAACAACAGGCTGACATTTCCAATTAGCATTTACTTGTGTCTATCTAGAATTAATCTATATGCTTTCTGTATCCAGTTGAGTGACTATCTGGATGTGCAGTTACTGGATTAGTCTCTAACTAGATACTAATTGTACTCTGGATACAAAGTATATCATTCTTTTTAAGTCACGTCTTCACAAGTAACCAGGGTCTGGTTAGATACACAAAAGTGGTTTTTTACCAACATATTCTAAACTTGATAGCTGACATTTCTTACATCTAGTTATGGTACAGTTTCTGTCCCTAACCATACCCTAACTGGCAATAGTTATTTTTTCATTTCTGCAGTGACTTGTATTTTCCTGATGCCAGAACTGAAAAAATTTCATATCTGAAGAGGACATTCTTCCTGGTATAATCAAAAGAGTAGAAGAGTATGCAAAGCATTCTGACCAGGCTTGTATGTGGATGGCACTACTAGTTCTTTGCAGTCTCCTAGCTTCCAACAATCTCTTTTTTGCAGTTTTGGAGTGCAGATAGACTGTTGACTATGGTCTTATCTTCTAGGAACCATTTTCCAGAAAATGGCACACAATGCTTTCTGTCCCTTATTAGGCAAAAATATGTCTGCACCAAATACTCAGTTCAGCCATTCCAACATTGCCATCATTCTCACATGTTTATCCTACTACTATTCCAGCCTCAGTAAGGAACAGCTCTGAATGTCTTTCCATATTGTATCAGACCTTGATGACCCACATGGTGAGTATGCAATTTGGGTTAAAGATCACAGTAATAACACCCTTCTGGAGTCGCTCCATGTTCTCAGCAAGATGAACCTGAGATCATCTAAGCAATAGAACAAAGACATTTATCCACTATTTTCTCAAAATCAAGCTGCCATAGACCTCTATTTTTCTGAGTGGTATTTCCAAAGAAAGCAAAAGAATTCCCATCCAAACTTTCTGTTTCTAGTTGGGATTTGGCTGGGAAACAGGAAAAGGTGATTACAGGTATGTTCTATCTTTTTTTTTTCTGCCTTGGTCATTCAATGGATAACAATCAGGTTTTTCTGGTATCAATGATTGTCAATGGTTATTACCAATGTCTATGGATCAACAAGATCTAGACGATCAGAAAGGTACCAATGCAAAAGTCCTTGCGTATCTTCTTCAGCCAGAGAATGACTTTTACATGTCAAGTGCTAATAAATATTGCGAGCAATGGACAACACTTGAATTCCTTCAAACAGTTACACAGCAGCAGCCAGAAATCTGTGTATTGTTGGATGTGGGTGCACAAATTCTCAATACATCCAATCGCTATATCGCTCAAGCATGGCTCAATATTGTTCAGAATGCCACTGGTACCATCTACTTTGCTGAAAAAGACAAACTAAAGGGGCTGCTACATAATGGAATCTTAGTTCCAATACTTTCTTCAGTGCTTTCTCAACAGCTAGGACACTGTGTTGTCTACCTGGATCATGCACATATGTGAGAGACCGACATCAAACTTCCAGTTGACTTACAAGGAGACATTACATTGGGTTTAATCATGGTTTTGTAAATCTCAGTATAATGTCAGGCTGTATATGGAAGTGCAAGCTCAGTCATGGCCACTCAGTTATGTTTTTTGCACCACCTAAGGTGGACAAAAGTATCCACAGCCTAAAAAAGGATCCAAATTCTCATATCACTATTGTGGACATCTTATGCTGGGTGGTGCACAAGTCGGTGATCATCATCCAGCAGTGGGCTCCTTATTGGGCACAGCAAGGCATGAATTATAGATTAAAAGAGGATGCTTGATCTTGTTTCTGCAACAAAGTGATTAGTGCAAAGCAATTGTCTGACGTATTACTTCAGCCCTCAGCTAGATCATTGGAAGATCTCTATGCACCACAAGAGAGTAGACAAGAAACAAGAGGTCTGTTGGCACTGGACTCAGACATACAACAATATTGCAAACATCTCAGAGTTATGGATATGTCCATTTCATGTGTGCAAATAGAAGAACAAGAAAGAGAGGTGAATCGGAAGCATGAGCATGAACACGAGGAGGAGCTGCCTCCTAGGGCAGAACTGGCAGAACATTTCCTTCGTCCAGATGTTGTGAATTTCATGAAAACTGGGGTTCTTCCTATGTTATATTTGAGTAGTGCCTTCCATCCCATCTTTACAATGCTTGAAAAGAGTTCTTTTGCCACTCAAGAAGCATATGTCTGGACCCCATTTGTTCTTTCTATGGTAGATTTTTGTGAGACAATCAAGCCCAAGTTGACCAAGGGAACAATCAATCAATATTTGCACCCTGTTCAATGGATGCTATCTAGTTAAAAAGACTGCTGGATACTGGTTTTGATTAGCCTATTCAAGGTGAATCTCTTGCTACCAGAAATTAAGACAAGCGAACACATCCACCCTCACCTATATGTGCCATGCAAATCACTGTGTATGGGGCCAACAGATAATCTGACCTTCAATGTGGTTCCTCCTTTATCATCAGGTTGGAAACCACCCTGGAAACTAATTGACCAGCTGAACATATTTATGGGGCAGCTCTATCTCAATGACTATAAATCATACCTGCAAGTGTGTTGTTTTCTGGGGGTACCTACAGATAAGTCGGCCAATGGTAAATCACTGCGGTGGAAGATTAAAATGTTGAACCTGTTTGGCCACAGCAAAGAAAGTGAAAGCCAATTCTTGGATTCACCACTTCCTTTTGTGGCAGCACTTTTTGCGATTCAGAACAGAGGAAAACCATTCTCACACTTGCATATGGGCAGAATTTGTTACAACTTGTTCCTACCTTGGTAGCTCCATTACACTTTTTTTTTAAATCAACCTACTTCTGCTCCTCCTACCATAGATCCCTCTGCCCCTGTATGCTCCTGGCATCCTCCAGGCTTCTCCTGGGCTCTCCTGAGCCATTCCTAGGTCATCTCTAGATGTCCCTCATTAGTTGCTCCTTGTGAGCTATCCAACCTCCTCCTATTCCTGGATCAGAATCACAACCTGATTACTTTCTCATGGTTTACATTCAGCATCCTCTGAATGCTCTCCTAGTCCCCTGATCTTCTGTATCATCCATCTGGCCATTCCTGATCTCCCTGAATCATGTTCTCTTCACCAAGTCCACATGGTCTCCTTATTTAGTCACCCATCTGGCCTCCTAGAAGCACTTTCAGGTCTCTAGATCTTCCTTGGATCATGCTCCTAAAGATCTCCCTTGTATCCAGTCACATCAACCTTCTCTGATGCTCCTCCTTGACTGCTTCTCCTTGATTTGGCTCACAATTAGATCAGAGTCTCCTCCTAGTATCTTGTCTGACTTCAGGCCCAGCTCCTGGAGTCCTCCTTGATTATCTGTGCCTACTGGGCTTCCCTCTGAGTCCACCCACAGTCACTTGGGCCATCTGGCCATATCCAGACCACTTACCCTTTAACAAAAGGCTAAAGCATACCAGATCACATTTGATCTCCATCAGATGTTCACCAGAACCCCTGGCTCTCCTGCCAACATCCAGACAAGTCCCTAGCACCTCTGTGTGCTCTTGGGCATATCCTGATGCATCCTTTTCATTGAGATCACACTTTATCTGATCATACTAGAACTTCCAGATCATCTTCTGATCCTGGATCCAACCAGAACTCTTTGATCTTTATACAAGACTCAAAGCCAATTGTCCTTCGTTGCTCCAGGCATTCCCCTGGATGCTTCTCAGTTCCCTCTGTTATGATACAAAAAAAGGAGCCTTTATGGCTATATTTATAAAATCAAATGACAAGTAGCCTTGATGGCCTTTATTTTTTGATTTTTAGACTTGTTTTGCCTGGTTGCAAGATCTTATCTTATCTTATCTTATCAAGTCGGCGCTTATGTCAGCACTTATCTAATCTCTTATCTATTGATCTTATCTTATCTCCCCTGTCTATCTGATCGAGGATCACTGGCATAATTACATGATCAAGGACAAGCTTTGAATTATATTTCTGCAAGTCACATCAGTCACAGGATGGCTGTTCCTCAAAGGGTCTAGGCTTGCCTGACCAGTTCCTCATGGCATGGCTATGCCTACCTCATACCCTATCTATTCTCTAGAGTCACATCAAGAGCCGGAATCTTAGTTTCCAATTCAGGGTCCTTATCTATGAGTCACAAGAACTCACCCCTTTTTATAACTCACAAGGAGTCACTTTATTTATGCCTCATGGTTGCAGCATGCTGCCACACCATGCAGGTTTCCTCGTGGTATTTATTCTAGAACCATGAGATTCCTATCCATTGCAAGGCTATATATGAAGACATGCAGCAATGGCATGGATCAAGGGTCCTATTTGATATTTATCTTTAGATCTGCCACACTGGCATGTGGCTTCCTCATGACCACAGCCTTGAAGGCTATGCCTTATCTATGATTCTTATTTGTCATGACAACATGCTTTAACAGCATGGCACACTTCTCATGATTCTTATGACTTTTAATGACTTATATCTATTCTTTAGATTGTTAAAGTATTTCTATTGGACAATAATGGACTTTTATTTAGTTAGTGTATATTATATCTTAGATCCCATGTACATATGTATACATAGTCCTTTCATATATAAACTTCCAGGGTAATAAAACTAAATCCCCAGTCTTGAAGTCCTGTATCTTCCCTCCAAAGCTTAGGGATTTTCATCCCCTCTAAAAGAAGTCCTCTTTAAGTCCTCAACCTAGAAAGGAATAGCCAGTTCCATATAGCAAGGCCTGGTGTTAAGACTCCACCAGCAAAGTCCAACCTAAAGATAAGCCTTTGGTGCTGAAGCCCAAGATGACACTCTTAAAGATACTGAAGATGTGTTTCAGCTCCAGCATTCAGGCCTTAGCACTTGGAGTATTTCACCCTCTGGTTCCCCTTGCTGCCTCAAGGCTCTCTGATCCATATCTGGCACCTTCCAAATATATCTCCTCCTTATACCTGTCATATATGGCTTCCTGCCATGTGTTCCTTTTGATTAGTCACACCTAGACTGCTCCAGAACTTTCCTAGACATTGCTCCGACCCATCAGAACCATCCCTGATGTATCTCCACTTCTCCTATACCCAGAACTCTTCCTGCCTCCAGATCTCCTCTTGGCCCCCTGAATTCTCTCTGGCACTCTCAGTACACCCTGTACTTGATCTCTAGCATCCTCCAAACATCCCTGACATATCCCTATTGTCTCCTGTGCCACTGCCTCATCAACAGTCATAGAATCTGCCAAGACATCACTGATTGATTATTAGAACCGCCTCCTGCTTCCTAATTATCATCCATCTGATCAAGAACCATCTTGCTGCACATTTGGCTTATTAGCCAATGCCTCTCCTCGACCCTGGGCATCTCCTTATGGTGCTCCATCCACTTTCTGTGTTCCTTCTCTCACAGAAACTTCCAGTCTGCCTTATAGCAATCCAGATCTTCAACAGATCTTTATCTAGTCACATCTGATTCTCATCAGATGTTCTTCCAAATTCTTGTGCATCTTGATGATGCCTTTCTAGTCATTTGACTCCACTTGCTCCAACAGCAAATCCTCTTCTAAATTCATCACACCCTCTGAATGTTCCTTATTTCTCTGAATCCCTTTCTTCTTGATCTCTCTGTTCTCACTTGATCCCTGTACCAACAGACATTCCTCTTTGTTCTCTCATCTCTGTCTTCCCATACATGGGTGTATTCATAGCTGAGTTCCCTTTCTCAGCCTTTATCTTGATCTTTGCTCTTCCTCCTCCTGCCCTCATGGCTGTATATCCAGTTTCCATTCTTATCTGGCTTCCCTTGACTCAACCCATGCATTCCCCTAGACCCTAGATCTTCTATCAGTTATCTCTAACTGATCTCTGACTCATTTCTTATCTTGGACACTTTCTTTCTTGAATCTTCTCCTAGTATATAAACCCTAGACACCCAACCATGTACTCTAGCTAGATTCTCCCTATCCTACTCTTGCTCTAATGGATCCCCATCCGATTCCCCTTGATCCATTAACCAAGACCTGACCTTCAGCCTCTGGTATCTTGCTTCCTAAGGATGTCTCCAACACCTCTTGTAACCTGGTCCTCCTGGCATAGCCATATGGCATGTATACTTGATGAATTCTTCATTGAACTTCATTCCTTCATACTCAGATTCCATTCATGCATGTATGCTGATGGGATATTCAGTCTTTACTTGAATTGCCCTGGAGGTGAAGTCTCTGTAGGGCTGCACTTCACCTTACCCAGGGTGAAGTGTAACAGAATTCTTTATGGGCAAATACTGAAACTGAATGATTTTGATGGGTTCAAGGAGTTGGTTTCTCCCCAGGGCTGGAAAGTCAACTTGGAGGAATTGTCACCTATGAGTGTAGATCCACTGGATGGTCTGGAACCATCAGTGTCACAACATTCATTGTATAAGCAAAAGTCTGAAATGATTGCAGCATCTGACAAGGATTCAAAGCGCCATTCGAAGCGTTCACGTTACGAATGATAGTTACTTTGTCTGTCAGTTGCCAACCTAACTGTATAATTGGACCATGAATATGAACACTTTTTGCAGGACGGATTGAAAAATATGGGAAGAGTGGAAAAGTTTGCAGAGAACTGGCGGTGACCAAGTGATTCGCATATTGACCAGTGTCAGCTTTATGTAGCCAAAGTCTTGTCCTTTGTGCTAACCCAGATGCCACGGTAACCGCACTACAACTTATCAATTCCCTTCATGTCACGAGTGTCATCGTTATTTACCAACTGTTCGCTAATGCACTGGCCATAGGAATCAATAAATCACGAGTGAACAGTAATGACACATCACATTTTGACCATCTGACATCTGTTCCCCCACACGGTCGCACGATTGTTCTGCTATTCAAAAACTGTCCAGGAGCAACGGGCAATCAGAAGGTGTAGGGTGCCACCCGTCTGACACACTTGGGTTGTGGTTGGATCCACTCGTCTAGCCCAGGCTCCATACCACTCGACATTTCATCAGTCAGCCTTTTCACACCCATCGCCTGGAAATCCATACTGGACCATTTCTCCGCTGGTGCATCATCATCCTTTGGTGGTATCGGAGCAGGATTCGGATACTTGGTTGGCCAAGGGAATCTGACAGGCCATGTCGGCAAGTACCACATCTCCTGTTCCCTCATTTGTCAGTGTCTACGAAAAATTTGGAGGGTGCCATAACATATACCTCGGGACCACATCCAGGATTGCACTTGGCCCATACGTGCCAGTCAAGCCATCCCATCAAGCGATCCAATTCTGTCGCCCAGGCTTCCCTAATGTGAGCCACTTCATCCATGTCCGGTGACTCTTTTGAGCTCAACAAAGGATCATTCCCTGCGTACACTCCGGCGGCCCACATCTTTGTCACCGCCCGACAGATATCTCTACTTGTGCCTCGTATGGTACGAAGAATTAGTTTCTCTGAATCCGTCATAGCCTCGTGGCGAGACTCCATCGAGTGCGTATGTGTCGTAGCACAGAGTTTGTATGTCGACTTTGCCCAATCGAGGTCGTCTAATTGGCTAGTTGGTGTGGCCGACAAAAGCAAAGAAGGTGTCAGCATGATTCGAAGTTGAGTTTGCGCTTTCTTGGAGGAATCTAGGATGTCGTCGGGGTTCGTCAAGGAGGAATGGAGTAGATAGCGTATCAGCTCGAGCCGGTCGGCAAATCGGTCAACGATGGCTTGAATGAGCGTCTTCCAGTCGATGCCGCTCGACGCAGCATCAGGTCTGATCAAATTGGCCTCCAATCTCGACTTTATTGCGGTCAAGTCTTTACTAGATATATTTGCTGCTCGATGATCCCATCTCTCCTTGCTAGCCCGGATAGGAACCAGCGAAGGTGCGAGCTCGGTATCGTAAAAGGAGACCAAACCGGGGAGATCCAACTGGATGCGCGTCTCGCAGGGTAGCGATAATGCCAACTGCCGGCAAGTATTAGCTCAAATTGGATGCGTATTGCTGTTCAAAGCCGCCTTTCAGATATTTCTCAGGATCAGTATACTAAAAACTTACGCATGGAGGATTTATCAGTCCACTCATTTTCCAGGTTCATGAACGAAACAACGCTGACACCTGAGGTGAAGTCACAAAGTATAACTTCACTGAAGCAGAGTAAGGAAAGTTGATTGACATTCAAGGCAAATATGATTTACAAATCAGCTTGCATTCCTGTAAAACATGTTGAGTAAATCCAGTTCGGCAACGGGAAACGTGAATACTGACCCCACAATGCCATCTAGGCTGAATTTTTTACCCCATTCGCAGAGAACTTCAGCCCTCTTCATTTCGTCCTCGAACAAATCACCATCCCCTGGTTTACCCCACGCAATCAGCTCTTGAGCATCAAATGGGCCGTCCGGAACCTTCGCCAAACTGCTACCGTCAAAGTAAACTACCTTGAGAGGCCGAGTAGTCATGAGGGTGAGAAACCATGAGTCTGTCTTATGGGTGAAATTGGCTAGGTCGCGACAGAAGACGATCGAGTGTTCGAGATCCGTAGCAGTCCACTCCGGTCCTTTGGGTATATTTTTATCGGTCCTTCCATGATATAGAAGTGTTCCTTTAGGAATGGTACCCGGTACGACGTTATGACCTAGCGAAAAATACGTATGAAAAGAAAGCAAAACGAACTAGTTGCTCACCGTTTCTCATACGTGTATTTGGCCATAACTGGAGTGTACTGTCTCGAACACGAGATGATCGGTAGCGTTTGGGTTCGGAGTTTTGTGCAAGTCCCATTCAGAAAGATCGGGTGATGGTCGCCTTGCCAATGTTGAGTGGAACTCAACGGAACCTGGACGGCGAGTGATGTGGCAAGAGCAGCGGCTACTATGTGCATGAATAATGCTGCCTTCCAAAACATTGCTGGGGGAGATGATGCAGCGGGCCCAATCCTGGAGGAATTATGAGAGAATAAAACACTGTCCGTGAATCAGAAGTTCGTCACGGACGGATCGTACCGAAAGAAGCGTGTGCGGTACCGAGTAGTTAAACCCTAGTGGTGAGACGGTTTGGTAGAACGACTGTTTGAGTGTAGGCTACGGGTATTTGGGAACTTCCCCTTACAAGCACTTCCCTGCTTCAATCGCAGCTGAAAAAGACTGACTTCCAGCTAAAGTGACCATGAAATGCTTGCTGCACCAGAAATTTGCAACTTTGAAAGTTTGAAAGTCACTTCCGCCAATGTCGGAGCGGAGAATGAAAATACCGAAGCCCGACGGTGGTGGTCCAATGGGACGAATCATGGAAAGCCCAACAACTCTCCCGTTCCATAATACCGTCTCTTTGCCCTGTCTCCACTTTCTCGTCTGCTCTGTTCTCGCCCTCTGTGGCCTACGACTCAAATGTGTAGAGGCCACCTACGGAAAGAACCATGCAAAAGGAAAGAACACGGACCTTTCCGAGGACACTCCAGATCCGTCTCTACCCTCTTGATGACCTCGAGAAGCCACTAGCGAATCACGAGACGTGGATTGGCAGCCTTGAACGCCCTCTCCCGCGCCGTGCCGCAATCAGGCTTTGCCGCCCACGCATGCCTCACGACTGATGCTTGCGTACTTTACTAGCCACCGCAGCCACTCTCTCGTTGCCTGCGCGTGATCCAAACGGTCCAGCTCTGGCAACTCCTGAAGCAACCTGCTAATAAGTGCCTCCGATGCCTCTGACGTCTTGCCATCCTCCTCTCCACACTCATCTCCTGTGATCATCCCTCGTCGCAACCCGGCCAGCTTTCCAAATATCCCGTGGAAATCGAGCCGTTGGCGCTCCATCATGTCCGGAAGTGCATGAAAGATCTAGGATTCGTCGTCCATATTGAGCCGAAGCGCAAGGCACTTGCGAAAGAGACGACAGTAATCGACGGCGCAGGTTTCTTGGAGAATGCGTTCCACCTCGGTGCGTTTGCTTGTGGGCAATGGTATGCCACGCCTTTATCGTGTCGGTCGACGTGTCTGTGACTCAGACCTACTCACAGCTTCATTTCTGAGGGATATTTCGGCACCGATGAGTGGGGCAAGTGCGTTGAGCACTGATCGGCAGGCATAGATGCCAGAAATGTCCAAAGGTGGCCACGTAGATGGAAAGGATGGACTCACATCATGTTTGGCTGATACTAGAGCGTCTGGTTAGACGACGGGCTTGGGATCTGATGCCGTTTGTTCACCTTGTATGTATACTGCCCTTTGGAATCGCTGTGGCTGCAGATATGAGGCGGGTCAAAGACATCCATGAACGTATATGATTCTGAATAAAACACGGATGTACCCAGTGACTTATTTGTACAGTGAGCGTTTGTCAGTCAATCGGGAGCCCATGATAGATACATTGGTACTAGGTCGGTGTATGCACAAAACACGTTTCGAAGGACATATTTATCTGTTGATGACGCCATACAGGAACCCATACACCTGCCACGCTGCTACCATTCGTGCGTTCCTGTGAGCGACCTCAAAGACCAATTCCTGGCCCCATGCATCACCTGCGTCGACATTCACCGCCTCGAGTTTCGGCACTATTTGGACGACCCATTCCTCCAAGATCCGCAGGCTAGAACACACGAGTGATGGATCACCTTTGAGGCAAAAAAAAACTCGCAGATCGAAGAGCAAAGGACAGCTGGGCCATTGGCCGCCCTAGAGAACGGCGTACCACCAGCGTCCTTGAGTTGAAGCACATACTTGATGCC